>JAPWTK010001053.1:0-95267 GCA_029963805.1 Aromia moschata | reverse complement strand
CGACTTGGGCTCACGAACGGAAAGTTTTGCAGACATAACAATACAATATAATTATGATTCAAAACTAAAGTAAACACTAATGGTGGGTTCATGCAGAAATTTTTAGTAATAAGAATAAAAATAGTAATAAGCATAAAAGTTAAACCTTCGTTTTATAATGACCCAGTTCATGCAGTAAACATAATTTTTAGTAATAATTTTAAAAATAAGGATTTGCTGCATGAACTGGGTCATTATAAAACGAAGGTTTAACTTTTATGCTTATTACTATTCTTATTCTTATTACTAAAAATTTCTGCATGAACCCACCATAAATCTCGGCGAGAAAACAATTGAAACGTACAAGATTCAAGATGACAGATGACATTAAATATATTAAAATGGCTCTCTGCATTGTCAAATAAACCAAATGTCATAAATGCGCATGAGCAGTAATACCATAGTTTTTGACAATTATCTCTCTATCGGAATTAAAATTTTCTTGCGCATCCCCATTCACTGCTTATCTAGTTTTATTGTAAATCGGTGGTAGGCTCATAAGAGTGAACAGCCCCTGGTTAGCTCAATTGTGCAACAGGACTTACCCAACATTTCATTTCAATGTTAGTTTGGTGAAGTGAAATAAACTGAAATGAAATTAAAACCAAGAAACACCTAAAAACGAAGTTAGAATGATTTTTTATTTGTTATAGATTATATTGAAAATTACAAATTAGCAGAGAAAACTGTGGAAAGCCAATCATTGTGAAGATATATGGTATATTTTCTCATAAAACTAATGACTAGAGAATGATCTTTCTTTTGATAAAATCGAACATGAGACAGCCAACACTGAAAAAAAATTGTAGATATCCATTGTGGAGCCCAAATTATACTGCTATGGACTCTCAGATATATATTTGAAAAACCATGTTTTGATTAACTTTTTTAGAAACCTAACAACTGTAACCTCACTTTTATCACAGTCTTAAGCACCGAGATGTATATATAAATATGTATATAGACTATCTGCAGAAAGGCGGAGCTTAGCGATTCGCGACAACAGCGCTCGCGGCGGCTTACTCTATAAGTTTCGTGCTGGCATATTACAAGAAGACAATACGCAAAATACGATTTATTGCTCATTATGTCATTGTAATCATTGCGGAAGCCATCGAATTCATAAAAGTAATAAACTATAACTTGAACACGAAGTACTGTGGACGTCACATCTTGAATTAGCATCGGGCATATTAGCAGTGCAGTGTTTTGTGTCGCGCTACATAACCTAAAGTGACCAGACGTCCGTCATTATGACGGACAGTCCGTCATTCAGAAAGCTTGTCCGTCTTCAAGAGCAGTCCGTCAAACTGTCCGTCATTGAAATTTTTTTATTAAAATGTCCGTAATTACGTCTTCTAGGTTAATCTGAAGACGAATCGACGTATCGTATCGATCGTGATTAACTATCAGTATTTCAAAAAGGCATCAAATTCCAAAAAGTATCCTTGTGAAAGTCTATATTTTTATGTAAATGTATTTTTCATTGAAATTCTGAGTGCCAGGAAAACGTGTGACCTTGAAAGTTTTAAAAATTTTCGTCTGCGGCGCAATTTACCTCGCGCCTCACGGCGCGAAAAATAAACTCTAGCTTCGTCAGTGTGAACCAGCTGAACATGTCCGTCTTTGGCAAAATCAAATTCTTGTCTCACTTTAACATTTTCGATGACATTGTTCTTATGGCAGCTATTTTGGTTAATTTACAACCTCCAATTTTGAAAGTAAGCACTCATGAAGATTTTAGCGAATAAGGATTATTAATATATATTTCTGTACAAAATTAATATAAATAAGATAATATAAATAAGAAATGTTCGAATTTGAAGAATAAAATAATGCATACATGTGTATGTAACGAAATAAATATTATTTATTTTTCGACGCAACACCAAGAGGGTTCCAACACCAACACTACAATAAAACGTTTGTCAAAAATATATATGATATAAATTGCGGTACATTGACTGTCATTTAATAAAATATAAATATCATTAAACCTGACTCTTTATTTAATTGAACCATTGCTGTACATACTATCCTAATTTTGCACGTTATTATTTTCTTTATCAGACATTTCACTCAATTCTTTACAATTACATTCATAACCTATAAATACAATAGTTTAGACAGTTTCAACACAAAATATGAATATGATTCTCGTGAAAATTATACTTTATCAAGAAATTCTTCCCCGTGCAATTAATAACATTTGCAACACTGTGAATTCTTTCCCAAATTCAAAAATAGTACAAAAAACAACTCGACGCATATGACACAATACAAAATCCACAGTACAAAAGTTATGAAAAATTCCACGCGCGGCGGTTCTTGTTATTCTGCAGATAGTCTATATAATAAATATTTTATTATAAATCGGTGGTCTTAAGTGAAATTAGAGACGGTATTTTTTAGTGTTGCGAAAATTCGAATTAAATAATTCGACTAATTCGATAGTTAATTAAAACTAACTAATTCGATTATCTAATTCGATATATCGAGATAAAAATTAGTATATATTATTTAGTAGTAGTACTCCGACGGGAAACGGAATTACGAATTATTGAACTGGTATACGCCTATAGGCGTCAGAATTTAAGATGCCAGCGCCAGTGCGGAAAAAAATGCGAACTAACGATTGGGACATTAACCGTTTGTTTTTACATTGCGGTTAATGTGTTTTATATTCAAGTTGCCGCTTTAATTTATTATTTATGTGTAGTCTTTGATTATTTACTGCCTAAAAACACTTATTGTGATCAAGGTTTACTGTTTACAAGTTGCTGGCATAATTGTAGTGATTTTCTTTTGAATTTTAGATACCTATGGAAGATATATTTTTTAGGTTGGATCGGTTTATTTTGAAGAGTTTTAATAAATACTTCAAGGTATACACGTGTTTTTTTTACAAAATTGTTTTAAGTAGAATGGCAGACATTAGATTGAGTATCTTGAAACATAGACATATAATATATATTTTTATATATTATACATATACTTTTTTTTTTGAATTATGGAATATTTAGATGGTACTGTAAATTCAAAGTGTGTTTATGAGGGTGAACATGTTCTGAATGCAGGTCATTCATGACTTCATGAATTTGAAGGTACTGCAGTGTTTTTTCAGTATCTTTCGCTTTTTAAAATCCTTAGCTGAACCGAAAAATAATAATGATAAATATATGTACAATAACCTTAAAAATACTAAAACTTTCAAAACACAATGATACTCAAATAGAAGTTTGAATAAACGATGTCCCAGTCGTTAGTTTGTTGAGCGACCACCAGGGAGCGCAACGCTTATCTTGTTTTACCTATACCTATCGAATATTTACGATGGAGGTCGAGTGTGTCCAAAGGGTCAAGTAAAAATGGAAATACTCGGGGGAATGCGGTTGCCGTTGCCTCTGGTGACCTTTTTTTTTTAGCTTTTTTGTTTAATCTGCAGCCGATCGGCTCCCCCCCCCCAAAGGGTCAAGTAAAAACGGAAATACTCGGGGAATGCGGTTGTCGTTGGCTGTAGTGACCTTTTTTTTTTTTTTTTTGGCTTTTTTTCTTTTATCTGCAGCCATCGCCCCTCGCTATAATTTAAATTCTACTAAATAATTCGAATTATTAATTCGATTTTTAAATATGAATTATTGCTACTAATTCGATAGTGACAATAATTCGATTATTTCCAACACTAGTATTTTTAATTTCAGTAGGAACTGATATCCTCAAAATGAGATGGCATAATAAAACATCCATTATTGAACTGGAACTGAAATATACTGATATTTCAGGTAAAATAAACACAGCATTTATGTTTTGTGATTCTAAAAGAAACCAATTTCTCAATGACGTATATGTGGTGTCAAATATCCTATATGTTTTGTGTTTCAACATTTATTACATAATATACGTTTCAAACTGTATCAGGGGTATTCAACATATATCTAATACTCCTATATTGCTTGAAGGGTCTGGAGATTGGCGAAATCACCACGGTGCAAACATATATGCGTCTGTCTCTCTCTTGTAACTACTTCGAGTCTTACGCGCATGCCCGAGAATTGGATATCCAGTCACACACAGCCAATTGCTCCACCAGACTCGTGACGCTTGCGTACAACCTCTCACTTACCCCGTGACACCTCTACTTACGGGCTCCAGCAAAATAGGAGTACACTCGACATCCACATATCCGAACTCCAAATTTCCGAACTCACGATATTTCCGAACTTTTTCTCACGATATTTCTGAACTTGTACTTCCACACAACCGAACTTGTCGCTGTCGAATGTCGAATATCGCTGTCGAATCAGCCAGAAAAACCCTTTGCGCATGCGCCAGGTTGGGTTATCCCGAGGTGAAGAAAGTTCGGATATGTGGATGTCGAGTGTATTAGATATATGGTATTCAACTTAAATAGGCCAAAACGAAACACGATTAAATTAGTACTGATGTCAACGAGAGATGGCGTATATATTTGACCAGACCTCTCAGTTGTTATAACAGAACTTTATTTTCCATTTACGATTGATTGATTTATTTTAGTGGTGCGCATAATCAGACGTTTTAAATTACATATAAAATTATCAGGTTATGAGTGGTTTCAAAAATCAGATTATAATTGAAAAAAAAACCAGGGATGGCGATTTTTTAAGACGTACGTTGGAAAAATTCATGAGAAGGAAGCTTCCTGTATTTGCAAGTAAATTATTCTAATAATTTGAATTATCAACATTTGTATGTTGCAATTATTTCAATAATCCGATTATTATTTAAATGAAATTGTTGTTACAATTATGACTTCTTCGTCTAAACCGTTAGAACTTGTTGTGTTGGTGTGTTGTGGGATGTCGTAAGCCCTGGCAACCAAATTTTATAGGTGCCAAACTCATAAAAAAATTGTATAAATCGTGGGTAAAGTGCTCAGGAAATTCAAGTTTTCAAACAATTTAACTTACTAAAGTTAAGTCTAAGTCCACACACAAGTAGTCTAAAAGACTACTTGTAAAGACTACTTATGTGTGGTAAACACTTTAAAGTCAGCAGATGGTGTGCATCGTGAGGATTTTGTATCGCCAAACAAGAAGGAAAATGTATTGTCAATATTTTTAGGGAGTATGTATGTTCTATTTATTATTATCTTTATGTCTAATAAATTTATATACATATTTTATGCATCTTCAATTTATCTCGAAAACCACAATTTATCTTAAAAGATTCATGTTGTCTTTTCTGTCTTTTATGAATTATACTAAGTATTGGTGATATCTCAGATATTTTCGACGATAACTACTTGTTTATTAAACGAGAATAACTGAGATTATATCAAATCTTAGGTATGAAAAACGAGCTTTTTAATGAGGATGTGGGATGGTGCATTTGAATTTTCCGCCAATGATATTAGTACCGATGTCAACGATAGATGGCGAAATACGTTTTGTCTTTAATACAGGGAATTGCTGTTCTAGAGTAAGTTGTTCTAAGCCTACAATTGTCTGTGGGCGCATTCAGGGACGGACAGCGGCTGAGTAGCTAACTTAGCTGCTTCCCTGAATGGACGTGGCTGACACTTTTTTGATCTCAGCGGCTGACCAATTTACTAAGCCTAAAATATTATAGCTGAGATGCTGACTTGACAATAATTCTATCATGATTTTCTCTGTCGTTTTATCTGTGCTGTGAGCAACTGAATTTTAACCTACTTTTAAACAAAAGTTATGGAAAAGAAAACGAACCTTTGTCCTTTAAATGTCTTTAAGCACAGAATATGGCAGGGAATTAAGAATCCATGATTCATGAAAGTTATCTATGCCATAGAACATATTACGTTTTTTAGATCTTTGCGAAACTCATACAAACGATTCAGGGAGTGTTAAGCCGCTGACTGTCAGAAAAGGCTAACTACTAACACATAGCGGTCAGCGGCTGAGCGTCCCTGAATGCGCCCATTGTGTCTGTATGAATGCAACGACGTTCAAATGAGACACCGCAGACGACAGACTAAAAAGACGGCCGTATTCTATTCTGTGGCCCATAAAGAAATATTTGGTTTCTTTATTGTTAAGGTTGCGTGGATCGCGAAGCAGTTATCTCGGTATTTCTGTGACACTGAATACAAGTAGTCTGACTTGAACGTTTTATTCTGTCTTTTCTTAACACTACAAAATATTAAACACTTTTTTAGACGCTTCCTTTTATCATTCACTTCCATTACATTCTAGACTTATCTTAAACTATTACCAACCTTATAATAATGTCTGTTGTACAATACACCTACTTGTCAACTGATCTACCATGTAAAATATTTCATTGCTTACTTTTACACGCCCCCTCAATAAAATTATTTTACATAGATGAGACAGTACTCATGTTTTTACATTTAAACAAAAATAATTAAACTCTAAACTCAAAGTCGACCAGTCTGCTACTTTGTAATTTGTTCTAAACCTAATCCATGTCTAAATTTTTCAAATTTTATTTTTGCTAATGGCTTGGTAAAAATGTCTGCCAATTGATCTTCAGTTTTTTATATGACAAACTTTTACATTACCATTTTCTATTTGTTCTTTTATAAAGAAATGTTTGATATCAATATGTTTCAGTCTCCTATTATTTTCAGGATTGTTGGCAATTCGAATAGCTGACTGATTGTCCTCATACAATATAACAGGCTTATTATCTAGACACATTAAAATCAGAAACAATTTTTCTTAGCCAACAGGCTTCACTTATGGCTAAACTTAAAGCTACGTATTCAGATTCGGTTGAAGAAATTGATACACACTGTTGTTTCTTACTTGCCCAACATACAGAACAATTGAACAATTTAAATATATAGCCGGTTGTTGACTTTCTGTCTATCACATTTCCTCCCCAATCTGAATCTACATATCCTTTCAATATGTCACAATTTTTGTCAAGTTTAAAGATCAAAGTCAAATTCAAAGTACCCTTTACATAAAGTAATACTCTTTTTAAGGCTTTAAACAAGTTAACATTTGAATTTTCCTGAAATCAACTAAGTAAGCTGACACTTTCACATAAGTCTGGTCTTGTGCCTTGTACTGCGTACATCAAACTACCAATTATTTGTCTACATTGTTTTTGCAATTGTAAATTACATTCAGTACTTTTTAAGGTAGTAAAATTAAAATTGCTTTCAATCGGTGTGTTCATTGGCTTACAATCTTGCATACCAAATTTCTGTAAAACATGTTTTAAATAATTTGACTGATTTAGCTCTATAAAACCTTGTTTTAAATTTTGTTTAACTTCTATACCTAAATATTGTGAAACAACACCCAAGTCCTTCATGCAGAAACTCTCATTCAACTCTCATTTCTCTTTCTCCATTGCTGCTTTCCACTTTTCTGCATTCTTGCCTGTGACTGCCTCTTCATATGTGATGGGATCCTCTGCTGCTGTATAAAATGTCATGTCATACTCGTTCATCCACCTCGGTTTTTGAGCTGCTCTTCTGCTCGTATCGACATTTTATTTGTCTGTTGTTTGCTTTTCTGTGTTTAAGCTTTGAAAATTTTCATTTTCTGACAAAATTTCCTCTCGTAAGTCTATTTCTTGTTGATTTTCTGTATTTACAGTTTCATTTAAATTTTCTTCTTCGTTATCATCGTTTACTTCTAATATTATTATTTCTTCTACTGTTGCATTCGTCTTTTCGTCTTCTCGTATACTAATTACGTCTCGATGAATCTCAATTCGATTTTTGTGAGGGAAATAAATTCTATAGCCCTTGACTTCATCACTGTAGCCTACCAAAATCCCTGTTTCACTTTTTGCATCTAGTTTTAATCTCTTCTCTTTTGGGATATGTACAGCTACTTCTGATCCAAATTCTTTAAATGTGGCTATGTTGTAATCTTTATTCTTCCATACTTGGAAAGGAGTTTTATCTTTTATTGGGGAACTTCCAGTTCTATTTAGTACAAACGCTGCTGTGTTGATGGCTTCTGCCCAAAAAGATTTAGGCTGTTTTTTGCTGCACAACATTGTTCTGGCTGCCTCTACAAGTGTTCTCATTTCTCTTTCGGCTCTGCCATTCTGTTGTGGAGTATATACGCAAGATCTTTCATGCCGTATTCCTCGTTTTTCCAAAAATTCTCGTAATTCAGAACTTATAAATTCTAGACCATTGTCTGTTCGTAAAGTTTTGACCTTATTGTTTGTCTGGTTTTCTGCCATGATTACGAAATTCTTAATCTTCTGTGCAACTTCAGATTTGTTTTTCACAAAATAGACGAATCTGTACCCTGAGAAATCGTCTTTTAACAGCAAAAAATAATTCGCACCTCCTAGAGACGTAACCTCGAAAGGACCACATACGTCACCATGTATCAGTTCAGCTGTTTTGTTGGCACGTGACTCACTTACGGGAAACGATAGTCTGTGTTGCTTGCCTTTAAAACAGTCTTTGCAACTTGGGTTATCTACCTCTTTGTAGATTACCTCATTTCGTTTTAAGATGCTTCTTACCTGATCAAAATGAACGTGTGCAAGTTTACAATGCCAATCGATTAAACTTTCTACCAAGTTACATTCTGAAATCCTAGCATCAACAGGACTGCTTTTCTCTTCAAATTTGAAACACATTTTGTACAGTTTTCCTTGTCTATGAGCCATTGCTTTTGTGTTGCCATTTTTGTCCACTATTTTGCATTTTTCTTTGTCTGAATGCATTTCTAGGCCTTTGTCTAACACTGCGCTTAAAGAAAACAGGTTCACATCCAATTCAGGTACAAATAGTACTTCTCGAAGTTCTGTCTTAACCCACTGTTGTCCATTCCAAGCTTCTGTAAAAACGCTGCCTTTGCCTTGAACAATGATCATTGATCCATTGCCGACCTTTACTTTTCGAGTTTCGGTTAAGCTCTCAACTTTTTCAAATCGATTTACATCAAAGCACATGTGTTCTGTGGCGCCGCTGTCCAACCACCAATCTTGTGAATTTTTCTTTTCATCTCCAATCATGAAGCTTATGTCTCTGCAGTTCAGTAAGCTTGACATACCTACAAGTGCCTGATTCGAAGTACTCTCTGTCTTGTCTTCCTTGTCTTTCTTCTTCTTCTTGAGAAACCAGCAATCATCTATTATATGGCCTTCCTTTTTGCAGTAATGGCATGTCTTACTTTTGTCTTTGGGTTCTTTGGGCTTGTTTTTTGAACAATTCCTTTTGATATGGCCTGGTTTACCACATTCAAAACATTTTATTTCCTTTTGTCGCCTGTTCACATTGCCTCTGGCTGCTAACGCTGTTGCTTGCTCTGTTTGTTTACCTCTTTCCTCCTCGATCAGTAACCTCGATGTGAGTTCTGTCAATGTCTGCCTGTCACTTGATGTTGATTCCCATGCAGATACAAAATGTTTGAGATTCTCTGGTAGAGACATGAGGATTTTTGTGATGATCATTTTTTCGCTTATTTCTTCACCTAAGTGTTTGAGTTGCCCTTTTATTTCCTCCAGTTGAGAAACAAATTCTGCTACACTTGTTTTATACTCTACATTGAAAAATCTTTACTGCAAAAAGGTGCACACTCACCTGTGATCTGTGTTCATATATGGAAGTTAGCTTGTTCCACATTTCTGGTGAACTGTTGCAAGTCAAGACATGTGTAAGAGGTTTTTCTTCGAGCCTTAACACTAACATCTCCTGAGCCTTAGCGTCCTTTAAATCCCAATCTTGTGGGTTTTGTGTTGGTCTTTGCGTTACTCCGGTAACTATGTCATAGAGGCCTTTTGATTTTAGAATGACTTGTATCTGGAATTTCCATACCGTCAAATTTTCTCCGGTGAATTTCACTGGTGCTACTCCTACTTGATCCATTTTCTTTCACTTTCTCTTCAACTCGCCACTGTCAATAGCTCACGTATTTCCAACGGTGACGATATTCGACCCGAAACTTTACTGCTTCAAAATCACTGGATGGTCTGGGTTACCTGAGTCGCCTGGGTAGTCTGGGTTGCCTGGGTACCTGGGTTGCCTGGGCCCATAACCTGTTAAGGTTGCGTGGATCGCGAAGCAGTTATCTCGGTATTTCTGTGACACTGAATACAAGTAGTCTGACTTGAACGTTTTATTCTTTCTTTTCTTAACACTACAAAATATTAAACATTGCCTTTTTTTTTTTATTTTTTTTTTTTTTTTTAAGATTTTTTTTAAACTATTACCAACCTTATAATAGTCTTTTTATTATACTTATGTTAACTGTCTTGTAAATATTTCTTTTCCTAGACCTGGAGTATATCAAAATCCTTTTCCTAACATTCATTTCAACTAAAGATGCATTACATTCTAAACCTTTGTCTTACCTCGTGAAGTATGGGGGGGTACCTAATCAGTAGTAACTAACCAAATTATAATAATGTCTGTTGTACAATACACCTACTTGTCAACTGATCTACCATTGAAAATAATTTCATTTTGGTAGGGTGTGGGTAGCTCAATTGTGCAACAGGCTTACTTTTACATTTATGCTGTGGCCCGACTAAAAAGTTGGATTGTTCTGCGGTGTCTTCTAGTGCTGCGACATCGAAAACAATCATCGATATAAATAAAACATCGCTAATAAACTATCGATGTTCAAAGAACTTCGATGTTGCTGTTATTTATTGTACCGTGTACGTTGTACGTAAATTGAAAATGCTAATAATAAGTAATATAAGTGTATATTATGTACATAAGTAGGAATTATATTATAATATATGATCCATTAATCCAGTATCAAAATGCAACAGAACTTTAAATATTAAAACTACTGAATTGATCACTTTTAATATTCGGAATAAGCTGTAACAGAAGGAGCGGGTTTCAATCCATTTAATTTTCTTATTAATAAACATACCTAAGTATGTTTAATATTAATTAATTATTTAAATTAATGTTTTTGTATTTGTATCAATTGTATCAAACAAACTATTACCACTACTGTAAGTAACTGCTCTTTTTTTGTGAAGTGTGTAAATGTAACATCGATATTGGCATCGAAGTATCGGTCTTTCTAACACCGATGACAATATATCGAACATCGACAGCAAAACATCGATGGTTTCGAAAAATCGTATATCATCGCCCAGCACTAGTGTCTTCCTTCAAATTCAAAATAGTCGGTGACCGACTGTCTGTCGTGTGCGGTGGGTCTAAATGCTCTTCTAGAGTAGGTTGTTCTATGAACTGTATGTTCTGTGATTTCGAATGGGGTTAAACATAAAGAACTTATGGGATGGGGTTAAACATGTTTATTAAACGTTGAACTTTGGTAATTAAATATTCGAAGAAGTGTTGTATGTATTCAGACTGAGTTGGATATTTAGACTTCATCAATTTTGTAATTTATTCTTCAATAATGTTTTTATCAAAACTGCAAAAGAATTTACCTTGCTGCAGGCATAACTTAACTTTTTGTGTTTTAAAAGAAACTTTGCAAAACTTTAGTTTAAACACACCTCTTTGCAATAAGACCAATATAAAAATAGATACAAGCAATATAGCAACGTTGATAAATAAATATGAATCTAAAATATTATTTAATAGTGTCATAGAAAGCAGTCGAATTAAATTAGGATATAAGAGAAATAATGCTGTAATGCTTAAAATGGAGCGATATAAAGAGAAATTAAAGGACACACTAGCATGTGTACAACCATTGCCTTTGATTTTAAACCATTCTTCACGGATTAGTAAAAAAAGATATGGAACCTAATGAGGACCCTATTCAGGTAGAAACCAAAGCAAGAAACTTAAATTTTCCATATAGTGATGGTCATCTGGTTGAAGAACACGAAATTCTTAAAGAAGAGAGTCCCAATAATAATGTATACGATATTGAAAATGAAATACGTGAAAGGCATCAGCTATCTAAAAACTTGAGTAACTGGATGACTTATTATGATAATTTTACAAATGACTTACAAAGTTCACCAAACGATGATGACTGGACGATTAATTATGGAACTGCTGATCCAAATATTGATATAAGTAATGTACCATGTGGTGGGTGTGGAGCCTTATTACATTGTAAGGTAGGTATTATTTTTAAATCCTTTACTAGATGTCAATATTTTTTATTTGTTAGTCTGTACATCAAATAAGTAGGTAATGATGTTATACCTATCTATCATGTTATCAGTTCTGTCTAAACTAATAAAATTTATTTGCAATTAATGAATGTCATTTATAATGTTGTAACTTGTGTTTGTAAATTGAACATTTTGGTGTGATACCACCGTAATGGTGAACACTGGTTGAAAGACTGGTTCACACCTGGTGTTGAAACTTATGTAAGTACAGTGGACCCTTCGTTTTATATTATAAAATTATAGTCAAAATTGCGGACTTAGGGAGATAAAGCAGACCAGTGTTATAATGAATGATTGTAATAAAATTTATGGTCCAATTCTCCCGCTTTCACTTGCATACATTTTGAGTAATGGAGATAGGGTTAAATTAGAGGCTTCAGGTATCGCCTATTTATGTAAACAATGGATGCGTAACTTAAACTAATGGCGACTTTCTGTCACTTTCAGGTACACAGGAAAGTGAACAATAACTTGGTTATTTTAAATGGCATTCTGTATGTTTGAATGGCATGTCTGCTCATTTACAAGTATCTCTAAAATGAAAGTTTTTGAGAAATTAAAATTAATAACTTTTAACAACAAAACAATATTTGGTCAATTTTTTTACTATGTAATTAAGAGGGGGTAAAGCTTACTTTTAAATAAGTATATTTAAAACAATTAGTAATTTTGTAGTTATTTTACGTCAGATTAAAAACATCAAAACAGTAATTTTGTTGCTATTTTCCAGTCCGATATACCACACTCATAACACCTAATAAGGTCCAAGTCTGGTTTTTTGGTTTCTGATGGTTAATGACAATGAGTGGATCTATTCCTGTTTTAATTTAAACTTTATATTATAACACAATATATAAAAACCAATATAACTTAAATTTACAATACAGTCTTCATAAAAGTAATAGAGCATTTTGATTCCGAATGTAAAGCTTGTGCATAATAAATAATTAATATATGTATAGACATCCAAAAAAACGTCATCAAAGTTGGCCGAGAAAAAAAAAGATGTATCTCTATCCTTAATCGAATTTATAACCTTATTTACTTGTCAAGACTGTCACATCATATGACAGCCTTTGTCTATTTTACAAATTGTGACAGTCACTTGTCAAAAATTTGACATAACCGAAAAGCTTAGACATGACCGCTATTTACATCTCTCTCGTTCATAGCTAGAGTTGATGACGTTTTTTTGGGATGTCTATATTATAAAGCCACTTAAACCAATGTTTATAAAACCATGTATAGAAAAGAAAAACAAACACTGAAATTATTATATTTTTCAGGATACTGCTATACCTGGTTATATACCCAGCGAGATTTTCAAAAATTCATGGAAAAAAGGTGCAGCAAACTTAGATGCAATCATATGTCAGAGATGTTTCTTCCTAAAAGAGTATAATTTAGCATTGCAAGTTAGAGTGTCTCCCGATGATTATCCCAAAGTTTTAACAACGATAAGTCACCAGAGTGCATTAGTGGTCTTGATGGTAGATCTGACAGACTTTCCATGCTCTATTTGGCCTGGAATTGCTGACATTCTTGGTCCAAGGACGCCCATAGTAGTTGCAGGAAATAAAATTGATTTGTTACCGTCAGATGGAAAACATTTTTTAAAACGCATCAAACAAAACTTATTTGATCACGTTAAATTATCTGGTTTCGCAACCAGCAACATTTTGCATATTGCCTTACTATCGGCTAAAACTGGATTTGGCGTAGAAGATTTAATCACTTCCCTTCAGTCTCTATGGAAATGTAAAGGTAATTATTTGATACTTTAAATTTCTATAGCACATTGCATTTGCATCTATCACCCAATGCAATACTGAAGTGTACTTAGATCAGAAACTACGGCACATAGATCAGAATTACAAGAAAAACTTTGTTTCATATAATTAAACAACAGAATCGTAATAAGAATAAAGAAATGCGTGCAAAAAAAGGACACTAATATATTGAGGCATAAATAAAGACAGCCAAGGGTAGCTGTGTAGACTGGCCCTAGCGTTGCCACTATTTGTAAATCCTGTAAATCGTCTGTCGTATCTAACATGATCATAGCAATTTATTCATCCAAAGTCAAGAGCTTACTATGTGTCTTATGCACATCGATCCTCAATATTATATAAGCAATTCCATTCCTTCCAATAACTTCCATTTTTAATTAGGACAATTATGAATAATATATAAATTAAAGTATTACAAAATTATTCTAAAAGATATAGACATTTAAACATTTAGTACGACAACAACGCTTTTCAATGCTTGTTGTGATTTAGAGATCGTTGCACTCTTTACATATAATGGTGTTACTATAACAAACCAAATCACAGGGTGTTTATATACTTCTGGGCGTCGACTTAGCTCTTTCGTGTGAGTAACGAAGAACGAGTGTGACGGTTATATCTTGACCAGGAAAGCATATGAGTGCAGGTTAGAAATCAACCGACACGCTCGTTCTTCATTCCTCCATGTCAAATATGTATACCGATGAGGTCTAATAGGATTGAAATTCAGATTTACGACTTTTGACGCGCGAGTAACAAAGAATGAGGATATCTTTCTCACTTCATCTGAATTTGGAAGTTTTTCCATCAGAGTGTTTTTGGGAGGGCATTTAGTAGGTGCTGACTTTGTCGGACAGTCAAAATTTGTCTGGCCCATTAACATTTACTACAAGGCGATACTAAGGTATCACTACAGGATGCTCTCTTGGTGAAGATACAACCGACACGCTCGTTCTTCGTTACTCGCGCGTCAAATATATCGTACCGATGAGGTCTACTAGGATTGAAATTCGGATATACGACTTTTGACACGCGAGTAATAAGGAACGAGGATATCTTTCTTGCTTTATTTGAACTTATAGGTTTCTCCATCAGAGTGCTTTTGGGAAGGACATTTGGTAGGTGCCTATTTCGTCCGGACAGACAAAATATGTCTGGTCCCATTAACATGCACTAGAGGGTAATATTAAGGTTTCGCTACAGTGAGATGTTAAGATCTGAAAAAACTGTCTGAACTTTTTTTTGGGTAGTAAACTGCCATTTTATTTTTGGCATGGCGTACAAACAGAAGGTGTTCCTTACTCTGCAATTACAATAAAATAGAAAATCCTATACCAAGTGTTCAACTTATGTTACATTTTGCTAATTTCAAATCGAGATAACTTATTTAGTTCAAATGGATTATATTTTTTCGGTTCAAGTTTCAGTTCTCTTTTTTGCTCATATGCACATCGTGGAGGTTAAAGTTACAAATTTCGGAGATATTTTCGATTTTCCATTTTTTGAGAATTTACCTCAAGGCAAAAACAAAAGATACAAGGTGTTCTATTTAAACTAAACAAATTACCTCGATTTGAAATTGGCAAAATGTAACATAATAAATTGAACACTTGGTTAACAGTTTCAAATTCATTTTAATCATAGGGCCACCTAATGTTTTTATGCCACGCCAAAAATGAAATGGAGGCCTACCGCACAAAAAAAGTTTTTACAAAAAAAACAACTGTTTTTCCAGACTCTATCGTTTGTAAATTTTTTTTAAAAATATCAAATATCTTAAATTTGTGGTTTAGGTATATGTAGATTATGGTACATGTTTTCAATTAAAAGTTTTCTTTTAATTGAAATTGTTATTAAAATTTTTTTCTCTCCAGATTTGTAAAAATATATAGGGTGTTTCATTTAAAATAAGGTAGGTAGTCGACGCACAGAAGTATACATATGACTGCCCTGTAGATTCGACAGTATTTTAAAAAGTGGCTAAAAAAGGTGCACATAACTTCACATATTACATTTTAGCGCTGTTTTCTTTTTTTTCTTATTAAACAAGGAATCTATATCCTGCAGTGGGTACTGGAACCTTCGGCTTTCTATAGTCTATTTAGGCTTTCTATAGAATTCTATAGTCCAAATACGCACTAAAACTCATCCTATATTTATGAATTCCTTGTCACTTTTCTCATTACTGTAAAATGGAGAGGTATAAACCTGCTGCGTAATAAACATATAGAACTACTTTATTAGTCTCGCTACATGCACTTTACTCTTTATGATTTCCTCTGTTTTGTGCATCAATATATTTTATGCATCCAAAATTATCTTTCATCACTCATGGTTGGCACTTCTCATCTCTGTGCTTGGAACAGGTCGGTCTACCTTTTCCATTTCCTCGATATTGTCATCCATACTACCTCAATACGTCAGTTCAAAATGACCCTCAGGTGTTTTCACAAGTAATTATTTATATCGATACAATATAATAATCCAAGGAGAATGTTTTATTTCTCAGATGTAGTTAGAAATAAAAAAAATATAAATTGCTCATAATTTGGTATCATTTTAGGAGATGTCTATTTGGTTGGTTGTACAAACGTGGGAAAATCTAGCCTATTTAATGCACTGCTACAATCCGATTATTGCAAAATTCAGGCTTCTGATTTAATTCAGAGGGCCGTTACCAGCCCATGGCCTGGGACTACTTTGAATTTATTAAAATTCCCAATAATGAGACCGTCAGGTTACCGATTATACTTACGTCATCAGCGTTTGCATGCTGCCCAGCAATTGGCTGCCCAAGAAAACCGCTTAAGAGCAGAACAGCTTAGAAAAAATAACACTGTCAAATATGCCACCCTGGTCGGTCATATTGGACGGAGTTTTTCGAATACAAAAAGAAAGGATGAACCCTTAGACTCTTTTTCAACCCATGCCAATTCGAATGCTTCTGGAAAGTTAAAAATGGGGATAAATGAAAACGATCCGGATTACGCATCAAGTCGCTGGTGTTTTGATACACCTGGTGTAGTCCAACCCGATCAAATATTAAACTTGCTTACAACTGAAGAATTAGTTAATACACTACCCAAGCAGTTAATTAGACCAGAAACATTTTGTGTGAAGCCAAGAACATCATTATTTATAGCTGGTTTAGCCAGGTTAGATTACTTGGAAGGACCCGAATCAGTAAGGTATGTCATATTATCTTGAAATAATAAGTGTGTTTCATTCACTTTTTATAAGTCACTTAATTGTTATTATCTTGTAATAATATCTTACACGATCACAAGTTACATTGGTTTTTATTTATTTTTTTTTCACACAAGCATTAAAAAAACAATGGAAGATGAGGGTGATAATATATGTATATTATATTATTTGTATATTAATTATATATACGTATATTAACAACATGTAAATATGAATGTTTTAACAATATTTTGTTGTTTTTAACTTTTTTTTCAGATTGACAGTCTTTAGATCAGGTTTGTTGCCTATAACAATATGCCAATTTGAAGATGCAGAAATAATTTATAATGATTTAATTGGAACTGATTTATTTAAAGTTCCAGTAAATGACAGCGATAGATTATCAAAGTGGCCTGGATTGGATTCAGAAAAACCATTTTATGTAACAGGGGTAGACCAGAAAGTATCATGTTGCGATGTGGTACTATCTAGTGCAGGTAATAAAATACATCCATTATATATAAAAATAATACATAAGATAAATTTGAAAGTTAAATACATTGTGTCCCCGGATTGGGTACCGTACTCCTGCAAACTTTTTCATTATTTAATATTCGAAAAAACATCATTCTTGATAAAATGTTTTACTTATCCTGAGATGCCATTGGCAGTGGTCAAATGTACAGTGTTATATAATTTATGGCAAGCACATAATTTGTTTTTCATGAAAATCATTACTTTTAGTGAGATAATTATCGATTTGATTATTATATCTAATAAATTGATCAAAGTAATTAAGAGCACTTCCTGAAACAACCTTATATATGGAAAACAAAAAGAATCTGTCTTTGACTGAAAGCCAATCTAATGCCGAGAGCATTAAAATAATAGGTGGTATACCTATTGCATTTCAGAACGATTTGCATCCCTCTGTTTTGTAGTTTTTGCAATGAGCTGAAACCGTTTGAGTCTTGCAAGTGAGTGTTCTGTAGACTGTAATTGATGTTTTCAAACTGAGCTTATTGCATATGCGACTAAAGAAAAACAACTTTTTAGATACCTTATTATGTATACAGTTTGTGTAAAGGCAACATCGGCCAGTTTTGAAAAAGGACAAACAAAGTGAGACGACAGATACCGCATACGCATCGAAGGTAGTGGGAAAATAAGACCGGTCCACTCACCACCTGCCGCTAGACAGAGCGAGAAGTGTAGTTGAAGTAAACAGTATTCTTGTTAAAAATTTTATTAAAAATGATTTATTCACGCGAAGAAATACATACATATATCAGAATGTCGTATAGCATGGCATCATAACGGCAATTCTGTACGTAAATTACAAGATTCATTTGCTAACATGTGTTCCCAAATAGGCCAACACTTTCTAAAAACACTAGGTATCCAAAATATTACGCCTAATCTTATTAGTATAGCAAGGCATTTTGGCTCGGCGCGGCAGGCGATTAGCCGTGCTGTGTGGAAGAAGGGTTCAGGTTCAGACGTGTTGACTCGTACTGATTAGGTAGGTGGTGAAGGGCCGGTCTTATTTTCCCACTACCTTTGATGCGTAATGATGGTTGCATCTTACATGTCGTTTCACATGTATTTGTCCTTTTTCATAACCGGCCGATATTGGCTTAACACACACTGTATACTGATAATGTTTTTTTAGACTCAAAGTATTGTCCATTACAAAACCAAGATATTTAATGTTTATTTATTTGATTTTATTTACAATTTGTAGTAATTATCATGGCATTTGTTTTAGATATATTGAGTTTAAGCTTATTTTGATTAAGAAAATAGAGATAAATCATTTCTAGCAAAAGATTGATTTTTATAACAGCATTTTCTAAATTGTAATCACTTGTAGCAATTAGTAGTCTTATACATTTAGTTCTTCAATATATTGTTAAGTATAATGTGACAGCTGTCTCAAAACAATATTTTTAAAAACTTTTTTTGTTGGGGGGGTGTCCCCAGCAACAAAGAGCCACGAGCCTCAAAACTAGTCATCAAAGTTGCCAAACAAAAAAAAAACGTATTTCATTCGTAATCTTCAGTTTATAACCTTATTTAATTGTCAAGGCTGTTTTTTTTTTTTCTTTCAACAACATTTAAAAAAAAAAAAAAATTTGTATTATTTTTGTTCAGGGTGGATTGCCATAAATTGTGCTCCAGAAAAGAAATTTAAATTTCCAGGCTTGGACGCCTGAAAAACGAGGAATCCATGTAAGAGATTGTATTTTACCGAAGGCAGTAACTTTAAGAGGACCCAGAATTAGATTTAGTGTAGCTTATAAAGCTCATAAGTTTATATGATACATTTAACAAAACAGTGATTAAAACCAAAGTTTATTTAACATTGGAATGCAGCCAAGTGTTTTTATTTCTGTTTACCATCACAAAAAATGTAAGTCTTGTTACAGGAATCCTGACAGGATACTGTCAGCTATGGAAGCACTTACGCAATATGAGGAGAAGTGAAACATCCCTTTGTAGGGGGTGTGAACAGGAGGCGAAGATAGATAAGCATATACTTTGTGCTTGTTCAGTTATCTCGTCAATGAGATAATCCATTTAAATGGCCATAGTGAGGAAGCTCCTTTTTGGTGATATCACCACTTTTTTGGAAGAATTAGGAGGCTGGAGTCATAGTTCGGGCAGCTACCTCAAGGAGGTTACACAACATGCCCAATGAGGCATAACCGCTGTGACTCTGAGTCACATTCTATTATCTGCAGAATCTACTTGGCACCTCTCAATTTCCCTAATAGTATTTACCCACATTAGAGGTGTGGCATATGTATATCTCTGGTATACAGGGGAGTCTGCAATACTTTTGGTCAAGAATGTAGACAGAGGGTCACTGAGATCATGTATCAGCCTGCCATTATCTTATTTATAAGGTGTTCTTCATCGTATTGGGAACTGACCACTTTGGTCACGACACCTGGTGGTTAAAATTATAACTAAAACGAGGTTGCACCGCATGCCATAAACACACTTGATTCACTTAGAATAATTAAATAATAAATAATTATTTAATAATTCTTGATTCTAAATTATTATTAATTCTCCGGTTCGAGCTAAATCTACAGCTCGTTATATCTGTGTTGTTAGGGGCTGCAATAGTCAATCAAATAAAAACTTAGATCTAATCTTCCATTCGTTTCCTAAGTCTGGTCACAGTGTTGTGCAAGTCGAAAATGTATTTGCAAATTGTGAAAAATTACAGATTAAAAGCATGGAAAAGTGTTCTTACAAAATTTCAAGTACGTAAATGCAGTCTAACCTCAAAAAAATAATAACAGTAAAAACAGCAATAATCCGAAAATTTTTTAAGTTTTTTAATGAACAAATAAAAAAAGAGAAATTTATAAACGCCAGAATTTTCATCAATTTTATGTTAATAATAATAAACTATTTAACTCCAAAAATTTAACAATTTTCAGATGTCTATTTTTAATATGACAATTCAAGTGTTAGTTTTAACTTGAAATATGTATGTAGTAATATTATATACAATACATATACTCGTATAATTCATTGCCTTTTCTGAAACATCATGACGTGATTTTATTTATAGCAAAAAAAATTAAATAATGTGACATTTGTTAAGTGTCATTAGTGATTATTAAGTTTTATAGTTTACATACTTATGGTGGGTTCATGCGAAATTTTTAGTAATAAGAATAAGAATATTAATAAGCATAAAAGTTAAACCTTCGTTTTATTGACCCAGTTCTCAGTAAACATAATTTTTGTAATAATTTTAAAATAGATAGAACTGTCATTATAATTAACTTATTATATATTTTATCTTATTATAAAATTTGACCCACCATTAGTCTATTTAGTTTATACACTAGTTGTTAGTACAGAATTGTATGGAATGACATCATAACATAGTATAAAACAAAGTCGCTTCCCGCTGTCTGTCCCTACCTATGTATGTTTAGATTTTTAAAACTACGCAACGGATTTTGATGCGGTTTTTCTTTAATAGATAGAATGATTCAAGAGGAAGGTTTATATGTATAATACATGCATAATATAGTAGAGAAACACTGATAATTTTAGAGGTTTCTAATGTGATGTCGTAAACCGTGCGAAGCCGGGGCGGGTCGCTAGTATTAAATATTCTAGATGTCAAACGATTTTTCTAGAACATGTAAAAGCTATAAATAGTGGTGTTGTTGCTAGTATAGAGTTAGTTATGTTTTGAATGTTACACAGTTAAGATCGGAGAGTTGTAGAGTTTTAATAAACGTGTTTGGAATTGAAGGAGTGAATCATTTAAGCAGAAATTCGTAAATTTTTTGGTGACAGTGGTGGGATTATCGAGAATAAGAGGAAAATTTGTATATGGTGAACACGAGATCTACAAAATACGACGAAGAAACGACGGCAATGGATGTGAGTGAAATACTAAAATGTTTGCAACAAGGAGAAGAAAAACGACAGCAAGAGGATGAAAAGCGACGGCAGGAGGACGAACGACGACGGCAGGAGGACCGTGAGGAGGCAGAACGACGACGACAGGAGGACCGTGAGGAGGCAGAAAGTTTAATTATTAAATTTTAATTAACATTTTAAAAGACACCTAACCTATTTTAATGGTTAGGTGTCTATATTTAATGTATTACACAATCATTTTTTTCAATAAAAATTGTATTCATGTTTGGAATGCAATTTCCAAACGTACATACTAGGGCTAGAACAAAATTCTCGGATACCGACCGTCTTCCAGGCGGCCGCGTATCCGTATCCCGTATTCGAGGCTGCCGCGGCCAGAACAGCGCGGCGGGGGCCGGGGCGACTGCGACGCGCAACAGGTTCCGTATTTATTTAGTCCTTTGAAGGTCGCGCGCCTGTAATTTTGCATTACTGATTGTTATACTTAATTGATATTATAACGATGGTTAAAACGCCAACCCCATTTGCTTATCAATCAAACAAAACTGTGCAGGGTTTTCCAGATTTAAGTGTTAAAGCTAGCACTGTGTACTGTGAAATATGCGAGTGTTACTTACATGTTTACAGAAAATGACAGTGTGAAAAGCACGTAAAGTCGCTAAAACACCGAGAAAATAAAAGAAATGGAATCCCAACAAGTCAATTCCTATATGACTTATGTTTGCTACTGTCTAGTTGTAATATTGCCTTTAATATCCTTTCTAATCTATATCTAATCTATAATAATAAATTCTAATAAAGTGTGACAACAGATGCGGGAAAAGTAAGAGAAAACAATATTACTTGGTAAGTCACTATTTATTCACTGCAGCATACATGCTCAAGTTCGACCCTGGCATGTACCATTTGGTTCTAGCCCTAGTACATACATAGTTCTAAAACTTTTACAGGCGGTGACTTAAGAGGGAGGAACGTGGTGACATAAGAGAAAATGTGATTTAAGCGAAGGGACTTAAGAGAGAGTCGAGTATATTTTTGTAAATGGTAACCCCTATTTTTCTTATACTATGGTGATCTCTATACTAATAGAAATACAGCATATGATCATGTTCAAATGTACATATTAGACAAACAAATGAAATTGCAAGAGCAACATATGCATATGGTAATTCGTCTGAACGCTAAACTCCAATAATGCGAGTGCAGCAACGTTCGGTTGGGTTGCGTTTCGGATGGGTGACCGTATCTGCTTTGTGAAAGTTTGTCGGACAGTGGCATCTAGTGGATGGCACCAGAGGTGGCAATCTAAGCCATCTGCTGAACCTCGGTCAGTGGGTTCGAGTCCCGCCTAATATACTTGGAATAGACAAAATTACTTTTTCGACTTGGCAACTCTATTAGGACATGGGTGTTACCATAAAGAAACCAAATATTTGGTTTCTTTATGGGTGTTACTGTGTGAATGTATCTGGGGTTAGGTGGAAGAGCGCCGAGTGGCGAACCAGGGGCTGTTCACATGGCCTACCTGAAATGGGATATTTAGTATGAGACCAACTCTATAGATGGCGCAACCAGCTTGATTAGTTATCTATAGTTGGTACTCTTAAAAAAAAGATTGGTAGTCCGGAAGAACTAGTTCAGTCCGTGCGCCCAAATGTTTAACATTTATAATTTGCGTTATGTTCTTACGTCAGTCAGGCCTATGATGTATCATTTGACGTTATTTATAACAGTGATGTTATAATTCTTGTCCAATCAGTATTATCCTTTTTAAATAATCCCAGTTTCCGATTGGCTGAAGCTGTTAACAACGGTGTTATAAATAACAGCAAATGATACATCATACGCCTGAATATTTATCTGGGCGTATCGATTGAGCTGGTTCTAAGTACACTCGAACCCCTCTTATTTCTCCTTCGCTTAATTCACATTCTCTGTTATTTCACCACGTTTCCCCCTATTAGGTCGCGAAACCGTCCCGGTTAAGTCGCCGCCTGTAAAAGTTTTAGAACTACGTTTGGAAATTGGATTCTCGCATGAATATGTACAATTTTTATTGAAAAAAATGATTGTGTAATACATTTATTGATTTAAAATAGGTTAGGTGTCTTTTAAAAATATTTAATCTTTAAAATATTTATTCAACTGGAAAATTGAACTTTGTCACGCACGACTGAGTATACTTACATTGATTTTTCGTTCAGTTCGCTCATTTTTTGTTATAACAAGTGCTGTGGTATATCTCTAAATATTTCTTTTTTGCAGTTAAAACACAAAAATGTTGAGGTTATGATCGCGACTTAAGAGAGGCAAAATTTCGCGACTTAAGCGAGGTAATGGTGCACGGATTTGGCGACTTAAGAAGGGTTCGAGTGTAAAACCAAAACAAACCTATTACCGGTGGTCGCATGTTCTGGTATATTGTTTTTTTACGTTATAAGTTCTGTAGTTTTGTGTTTAATTTTTTTTCCATGTGTTAATTTATTTTGTGTTTTATTTGTTTATTGGGTATTATATATTCTTATTTGAGACTGAAATCAATATTACACTCCGAACCCCTCTTAAGTCGCCAAATCCGTGCATCATTACCTCGCCTAAGTCGCGAAATTTTGCCTCTCTTAAGTCGCGATCATAACAACTTTTTTTGTGTTTTAACTGCAAAAAAGAAATATTTAGAGATATACCACAGCACTTGTTATAATGAAAATTGAGCCAACTGAACGAAAAATCAATGTAAGTATACCCAGTCGTGCGTGACAAAGTTCAATTTTCCACTTGAATGAATATTTTAAAGATTAAATATTTTTTAAAATACACCTAACCTATTTTAAATCAATAAATGTATTACACAATCATTTTTTTCAATAAAAATTGTACATATAAATGCGAGAATCCAATTTCCAAACGTAGTTTGGCTTTTTACAAAACTTTTACAGGCGGCGACTTCACCGGGGCGGTTTCGCGACCTAATAGGGGGGAAACGTGGTGAAATAACAGAGGATGTGAATTAAGCGAAGGTGAAATAAGAGGGGTTCGAGTGTACAATCAAAAATCACTTCGCAACACTTTGCCTTGTTTACGGTCCCTCCAATACATATGGCCGATTGACATTAGGCATGCCCACTCAGAAATATGCGCATTCCCTCTAGTCTGTTCTAAATCTCGGTGCTGTCGAATGACCAATGAGCCATAAAAACCCTTTGCGCATGCGCCAGTAGTTCGGTTATCCCCAGGTGACGAAAGTTCGGAAATGTTTGCGGAAAGGAAAAGTTCGGATATGTGGATGTTGAGTGTAATTGTATTAGAGAGTTCCATCCTTTTTTTTATCTATGGTTCCATCTATCTCTTCTTTTATCTATGTGGCGAACCTCGTAAAATTCAAAATAAATGTTAAAAGTTACTGAATATCCCTAAAATTGGCCAAGAAATTAGAGCAAGTTATAAATTCTACAATTTATTGTGGACAATAAATTGAGCGCAATTTCTGTTTTACACGTATTCCAATAAATTGAAGGTCGTTTTACAATCCATTGTGAGAAAAATTGGTGTGTAAAACTGTCATAATGTTAACAAATAATGAGAGAGATGAGCAATATCTTCATTGCCAAGATCTAGTTTGACAATTTTTGTTAAACCAAAAATTGTTTAGTAACTAATCGCGATTTTTGCAATACTGACAGCGAAACAAACGCATTTAAGGGAGGAGCATATACATACGTGCATAAATGCTTTGCTGTTTAAATTTTCAACTCTGTATATAGATAGTTATGAATTTAAAAAAAAACATATCCTCTAAATATACTAACTTTATTTACAAATTTATGGTATACATCTACACCATCTTACATTTAATGATATTACTTGTGGTTAAATTAATTAAAAGTTATTTTAGCTTAAAGTTAATAAATCCCCATCACCTTTATCCAATTAAGAAATTAAATGGAGTAACTTTCCTTTTTTTTTTTAAATCTCAATACAAAAAGTATTTCCAAATGTACAATCAAATAGATCAAGTAAAGCTGGCTTTTTATAATTGTCAAACATTAACAATTTTAAATTTAAAAAAACATTCAAAGTACTGACACTATGGCTATAAACCTAAATACAGGAAATCTAGTAATCAGGAGTAATTAAGCTCTCTGCACTGGTGCGCAGTCAGTATGAAACCAATGTGGGTTCACTGGTATACGGACACTGTGAAATACAATGTTTTAAAGTCTATTCGTTTTCAAGATTGAGCGTGCAAAATGAATGCCAAGTTCCAAAATAAAATAATGTTGTGTCGTGAGTGATTCATTCGTGAGTTTGTGTCGTGTATTTACATATTATCTGATTTAGTCTGGATTTTTGCAATAATGGCACAGTTGTTACCATTTGTGATTAGACTGAAAAAAGTTGATGGGAAATTATGACGATTTTACAATAGAAGGATCACATACTTTATGTATTCCTTGCAATCCTCGATATATATTTCGTAAACGCCGAGACTGTTAGGAAATTTAGGGAAAGACATTCAGAATTGAATATCTAACGAAAAAGTATACCTGGCACTGTTACAAAAGAGGAATTTTGGTTTGATTTGTGCATAATATTTTGCGCATGTAGCCTTTTGTGGAATGTGGTCGGCAATATTTACTTTTGGCATTTTTTTGCCAAATATGTATCCGATTTTCCATTGCCTACTAGTGATATGTTGCGTAAAACATATTTACAGAAGATATATCAACATGTCATGGGAAATATCAAAGAAGACATACACAATAAATTTCTGTGGCTAACAGTGGACAAAGAACAGATTTTGGCGGTAATAAGGTCGTTAATGTTCTGATACGAATTTTAGGTGTTTCAGATATTTCCCCTCCAATATTGATAGTCAGTAAACGGGTTTTATAAACAACAGCAAAAAAAATTGTAGAAATGCATGGTGTGTCGTCCTCTGCCCATGTGGACTATTTTGAATTTGCATTTTTAACTTCAGTAGATGTGGAACAATCATTTTCCTTCTCCAACCATATGTACGTGCTAAATCACTCACGTTTAACGAAAAGAAATGCAGAGTGACTACTGGTTGTATCTACTATTACGAGTCTGACCCTGCATTGTAGCACTCTTGCCAGATCCTACTCATAACTTTGTCACACCGTTATATTTTTGTGTAACAGGAAATTTGAAGCTGATGTACCAATAAAAAAGGTTTTTATTGTAGCTAATTCAACACATATTTTTGATCTAAAAAAAAAAAAAAATAAGGTATCAATAGTATCTAATATTTGGAGGATTGGTATTTCAGGTTATTGAAAACTATCCTTTATTTGTTTTTTTTTTCACTGAAAATCCAAAGCTTTTCTGATTAGAAATATTTATTGATTATTTCTCATAAAAAAAAAACAGTTCTACATACATATTATATGGGCATTATTAAAGAATTATTGATTAGAACTTGATAACGGCTTAGACCAATCAACGTCAAGAATAAGGTGATCATAACCATATCCATTTAGTCTAGCTATTGCTTTGGCAGCATCATTTCGGAATTTAAAATGAATGTAAGCAAAGCCTTTGCAGAGACCGGTCTGCTTGTCCTTCGCCAAATATAGTTTCTGAATAGGTCCAAATGGTTTCACAAGATCTTCTAAATCAGTTTCAGTTGTAGAATCACTGAGATGCGCAATACGAATGGCAGAATAACTATCGTCTCGTCTTGCCATATTTGGTCCATCGGGTCTCTTTACCGCGCCGTCCCTCAAACTTGGAGGAACATATTTTGATCCACCTGGTTTACCAGCATCTCCAGAAGGTGTTGCTATAACAAATAATATATGCTTTGTTGATATGACTAAATTATTTATACAGGATGTTCTATTGAAGGCGGTTTGTTCCATAACTATGTTATTGTAAATTTAAGAAAATAATGTTTCAAATAAAAGTTGCCCAAAATGATGTGGTGCATATGTAAAATATTTCTAAGGACACAGGGTGCTCCATTTCCTGTAAAATAACAGCTTTGTTATTTTGTGGAACACACTGTGTATTTGGACATTTTTGGATGCCCCACTAAATTTAAAGTCAACTTTAATATCATACATGGTACCTAAAATCCACCTTTTTGAAAATATTCAACTATTTTTGAAAAATATCACAATAACAGTGCCTTAAATGTTTCTAAATAGCTTCTAAACCAAAAGTTAGAGACTTGCAGTTTATACAGTTCGATTCGTCATGAATTATTCTTTCATTTGCATTAGTTTTTTTTTACAAAATGTTGTATGTTATTCTGTGTTGCAAATATTAATTGTTAACTTGCCAATCTTCCAACAGCAATAACTTTTTTTCTTCGAGTGGAATGTGTCACATTAATTACCTTATTTTACATTAAAGCGGGGATTAATTGCAAAAGAGTAGAAGTAAACATAAATGATGTATGTTACGAACAGCTTTGGTTTATATTTACTTTAAACAAAGTTAAATTCATGGTTGGAGAAGTTTACCGTCCTCCTGGATTTAATAATATTTTCAATTTCTTTAATCAGTTTGAGGTCATAAGCAACCACCTAATGGGCTGTGAGAATTTAATATGTATGGGTAATTTTAATATTAACCTTATAAATGTGGATAATATATACACACAGCAATTCATGTCACTGCTTGAAAGCTATAACTTACACCAATGTATAAATGATCCTACTCGGCACGGTTCTTATAAATCGACATTATTAGATCTGATATTTTGCTCCAACAATGACATTATTAAATATTCAGAGGTAGTTGACAATTTGGATATCTCTGATCATTCTCTGATAAGATGCATGCTACATATGACAACTGTAAAATCTCAACCAAAGCTTTACACGTTAGGGATTTTAATAATTTCGTTTATGATCAATTTTATGCTGAACTTTGCAACATGCCGTTTGATAATATTTTTTACATAGACTCCATAGATGAAAAGCTTGATTATTTTTATTTGATGACAAGTTTCTTTGATATATATGCACCTACTCAAACAGTAAAAATTACAAAAAGAACGGCCCCCTGAATGACGGAGAATGTAAAATTACTTTGTAAGTTGCGACAAAGCGCTAATAAAATACAAACGAACTCAAAATATAGAAGACTGGAATAACTATAAACAGATGAGAAACTTTGTGAACACGTCCATAAAAAATGAAATGAAATCTTACTTGGAATTTGCTACCAATAGAAATAATTGTAGAATCGCGGGGAACATTTTAAAAGAATTAGATATTTACTCAAAGCATAAACCGCAAATACCTGAAAACTTGAAAGATGTTAACGGCATTCAAGACTATTTCTGCAGCATAACTCAAGAAAATAGTACACCTAATGAAGGCTTAGTAAATAGTTACTTAAACAATATTAAAGATCAAAATATTACTAAATTTCAATTTAAAAGCGTCACTGAGGAAATATATAATCATATCTTATCAATTAAATCGAAAGCTATCGGTCATATTAACAAAAACATTAAGAGGGACTTCTACCTTGATACATTTGAAAAAATCGTTTTTTTTTTTATTTTTGTGTCAGGAGAGGGATGTCTTGACGGACCAGGCATTGCAGACTGACGGTAAATATAAGCCCCTTTGAATAATTAAAAACATTTAAAAAAATTGAATTAATCATTTTGTAGAAAAAAAATTGCAAAAAAACACAATTTTTTTTTTAATTTACCGCCATTTTTTTGTAATTTTGCAGTAATCGAAAAAATATCTCGTTGTTCCCTGACCAAAACACAACTGATTAAGAAAATATTTTGTATTTCTGTTTCAAATCAACACCGAGGGTGCTACAATGTCAGCCGTTTAGACGGAAATTTTCGCGGCGTTCAATTTGCGATGTTCTGGCGGTCGCCATTTTGAATTTTTCTGATTTAAAAAAAATGTTTTTCCATGTAAAAAATTATTGAATTATAATTCGCAAAAAAACCTCATTTGTTCATGTTAATTACTTCCCCCACGAAAAAATAATACAAAAATGACTAAAAAATGACATCTCAAGGTAGAAGTCCCCCTTAATATGTTACTGTACTGTTGTCCGCTAATAATTTCTTTTGTTACTCGTTTGATCAACTTTTGTCTAGAAAATAGTGGTTTTCCTAATAGTTGGAAAATTGCGCATATTATACCAGTGCCAAAAATAAATCATGCTGCAACTTTTAAAGATTTAAGAGCTATCAGTATCTTGCCAAACCTGTCCAAAATAATTGAAAGAATACTTGATTCACAAATTAGAGAACACATCAAAACATTTAACCTGCTTACAAAAAGTACAGTCAGGTTTTAAACCTAACCATAGCTGCACCACAGCTGTTTTACACGTAACAGATGATATAATTTCAGCGATGGATAAAAATGAGGTAACGGTTTTTAATACTCTTATGGTGGGTTCATGCAGAAATTTTTTTAGTAATAAGAATAAGAATAGTAATAAGAATAAAAGTTAAACCTTCGTTTTATAATGACCCAGTTCATGCAGTAAACATAATTTTTAGTAATAATTTTAAAAATAAGGATTTGCTGCATGAACTGGGTCATTATAAAACGAAGGTTTAACTTTTATGCTTATTACTATTCTTATTCTTATTACTAAAAATTTCTGCATGAACCCACCATTAGATTACTCTAAGGCGTTTGACAGGTTAAATTACAACTTATTTTTAGCTATTTTAAATTATTACAGATTTGAGAGTAGTTAATTAATATACCGGGTGACTGGTACCGGGACGTATTCCTTCGAAGAGGTGTTAGTAGCAGTGGCGGTGCGTGATATTTCAGTTAGCCATATCTTGAAAACGACGCATGGGACCCACTTAACTTTTTAGGTGATGACTATACACCTCTTACAGAAAGGATTTATAGCGAAAAAATCGTCAGCAAAGTTTGCGAAAAAATTTTCAAAAAACACTGGAGCACTCCCTGGGTTCTCAGTAACGCTCTGTGGAATATTTGCAGTATATTTTTTTTCATAATCTAGAAACAAATATAAGGAGACGTTTTTCGATTTGTTACAAAATATTTTTTGTTTCAAAAAGTTATAGCCATTTTAATTTTGGGAAACAAAATGTTCCTATAAAATTAAAATTAAAATGGCCATAACTTTTTTGAAAAAAAATATTTTGCAACAAATCGAAAAACGTCTCCTTATACTTGTTTCTAGATTACGAAAAAAAATATACTGCAAATATCCCACAGAGCGTTACTAAGAACCCAGGGAGTGCTCTAGTGTTTTTGAAAATTTTTCGCAAACTTTGCTGACGATTTTTTCACTATAAATCCTTTCTGTAAGAGGTGTATAGTCATCACCTAAAAAGTGAAGTGGGTCCCATGCGTCGTTTTCAAGATATGGGTAACTGAAATATCACGCACCGCCACTGGTTAGTAGACAATTTGCAGTCCATTGAACCACAATATGCATAATCCACTTGTTGATAGTTTTCGAGATATTTTAATTTTTGTGTTTTCTTAGAAATGGACTACCTCTTATTACCAATTGTAAAATAAAAAAAAGGATTTTTTTTGTAATTATTTTTGCCTCTACCGTTAATACACATAGTAGTTCATGTTATGTAACAACATGAATGTCCTGCGCATTATTATCGGCCAATAAGAGAATTATTATTAGATCAATGGTTCTCTAACAGGTGGATTGGGAGAGGAGGCCTATACCATGGCCTGCTAGGAACCCCGACCTTACCCCTCTGGAGTTTTAAGTGTGAGGGCACATGAAAGAAGTCGTGTATGCCACCGAGATTACAACTCGGGAACAATTAATACATAGGATACAAGAAGCAGAAATAATTCTACGAAATAATTTTTCCAACAGAATTACTAGAACAGGAATAAGGAAACGGCATCGTATTTGCACAAGAAGTAGAGGTAGTCACTTGAACATCTCTTATAAACTGGATAAAATAAAATGTAAAATAAATATTGGACTTTTATTTATTTTTCCAATTTTTTGTGAGGACTAAGTTGTGTCCTGCACCTATTATTTTTTTATTATTCCTGTAAGTAACAGGAAATTTCTTCAAAATGTATACCTTATTCGAAAGGTGATCAAGCAGAGAAGTTTTTAAAATAATTTGTACGTTTAATGTATTCACAAATTTTTGAAATAAATCCTGGTGAATCTACAATTGGATTAAAGTTTCTAACAACCGTTGCAGGTTTTAGCTGCTGTATTTTTGTCATATCAAACTATTTAACATAATAATTGTTACATAACATGAACTACTATGTGTATTAACGGTAGAGGCAAAAAAAATAGAAAAAAATATCCTTATTTTTATTTTACAATTAGTAGTAAAAGGTAGTCCATTTCTAAGAAAACACAAAAATTAAAATATCTCGAAAACTATCAACAAGTGGATTATGCATATTGTGGCAGTCGACTGCAAATTATCTCTACTAACACCTCTTCAAAGGAATACGTCGCGGTACCAGTCACCCGATATATAACATATAATAAATATAATTAAATTATATAATACATTTAATTAAAAATTCACAGACAGAAAACAATTAGTAAAAATCAGTGACATGCTATCAGAAATGAAAAACATTTCATGTGGAGTTCCTCAGGGATCAATTTTAGGACCGTTGTATTTTACAATTTATACCAGCGAATTAACATCGTGTATTAAGCATTGTACATGTTATCTCTATGCATATGACACACAACTTTATTTGGCGTTTAACGCGCATAATGTCGATGAAGCTAACACCAATATTAGTAGGGATCTCAAAGCACTGCAGAAATTCTCGGGAAGATCACCTCTCTTATTATAAATCCCGACAAGTGTAAAGCTATGGTATTCGGTAGGAAGTTATCTAGACTGAAATGTGAACAACATATAAAACTTGTAATTAATGGCGTGCCACTAGAAATTGTAAATAGTGCAAAAAATTTGGGTATAATAATGGATAATGAATTACGTTTCACTAAAACACGTTAACAGTTGTATTAAAAAAGCTTTTAAATTAAAATTATTATACAACCATCGCAATTATTAGTCGCTGTCTTAAAAAGCAGTTGTGTAATTCATTGGTGTTATCTCATTTTAATTATGGCGATATAATTTACGGCCCGTGTTTAACAGCATATGAATCGCAGCGAATACAGTTGGTGCAGAATTCCTGTGTGCGATTTATTTTTGGTATTAGGAAATTTCAGTCTGGGATTTCTAAACATATTAATAATTTAGGGTGGTTAAGCATGGAAGGAAGGAGATTTCTCCATTGTTTGGTTTTGTATAATAAAATAATAAATTCGAAATATCCTTCTTATTTATTTGATAAAATCAGTTTCCGACGAGACATACACCACGTTAATGTAAGATATAAAAACCTTCTCACTGTTCCTAGCCATAATACAGCTGTTTTTCAGTGATCATTTAAATACAACATTTGCAAGTTATATAACAGAGTGCCTTCAGATACTAAAACATTTTCTTCCCTCAAATTTAAAAAAAGTATTGAATATTTGTTATTACAAAACAATTCTAAAATTAGTTGAAATTCAGTCCACTTCACTTCTGTCATTATTTATCCATTTCTATTTCATTAAGTACCTACTTCTATATTTGTTTGATGTTTGTGTACAGTTAGACTATTTTTTTTCTACTGTAGAATTCTGTATCTGTGTATTATTAAAATTGTTATTATTGTTTTATATTATGTGTATGTAGGTATGTATTATATAATTAGGTCTTAATGTAGCATTTCATATGCCACATATAATATATCTTTTTAAAAGTCTCATACAACCCATATAGATTTTTGATAGATGAATGTGTATGTAAGATATAATATCATTGTACTTAACACTATTTAGGAATTACTCTACATCTGGTTAAGTGGAAGAGCAGGGGGTCATTGTATGACTACTCTGAACTTCGCCTTTTGTAAATTTATCTTAAATTTAAAATAAAGTCTATTATTATTATTATTAACTTATATTAAATTACCTTTTAACTGATAGGTTGATAAATGGTTGTCCATATTTATCTCCATGAAATTCTTTTTCATTTATGAAAAATAAAGTTTACAATGCTCCACTAACAACTAGGGAAAATATGCATCAACATTTCATAGTAGGTTTTCTAGAAGTTTCTCCAGTAATACTGGCCAAAATGGAACGGTCGTTTAAAAATGGAATTTGTATTGTGTATTGATCAAAACAGACGAACTTTCGACCTCTGAATGTAAAATGGTTTGTAATATTTTTTATTAAATTGATTTATCGTGTTTTATTATTTAGTTTTATTATTATTGTATTATTTTCGTTTATGTTTTGTTCTTACTATGTTCTGTGATCATTGTTGTCAGTAAATACAGTAAATTTTTGTACTTTGGAAAAGGAACCGATTTTTTCCTTATCGTTACAACAACCTTATATCAGTTAAAAGCTAATTTAATTTCATGTTCAAAAGTATAGGCTAATGTTGATCATTCCATTTGAAAAAAAAGTTATTGCTGTTTGAAGCTTGTCAGGTTTGACAATTGGTGTTTGTGACACAGATTCATGATGAATCGAACGTTGTCGTCGTGCGATTTTCAAAAACAGTTGAATATCTTCAAAATGGTGGATTTTAGGTACCATGTATGGTTACTAAAGTCGACCTTAAACTCAGTGGAGTATCCAAAAATGTAGAAATATACAGCATATTCCCTTTAAAATAAGGAAATTGCATAGCGGTTACAAGAAATGAAGTACCTTGTATGAGTAAAAATATTTTTAAATATGTACCTCATCATTTTGAAATATTTTTTTCATAAATTTAAAATAACCGTTATGAAACAAACCGCTTTAGGTGGAACACTCTATATACATATATAGATTATTTATGGAGACTGGAGGAGGTGCTAACATTATTTTTGTATCTGCAGATACCTAAAACACTATATTCATATTATAGATAGTATCACTATTTCAGCAAAAAAAAAATATTGACCTGGAACGCGAGCGGGAACAGGCCTCGGATACATCCATTAGAGAGGCAGAGCGCTCAGGCCGGTGCCTACCAGCGGCGGGGGAGTCGACCGCTGCGGCGATCAGTCCACTCCCCGTCCACGGGGACTATGAGATGATATCGGTGCTATATATTAGTCCCTCCACCGGCTCTGCGAGCCAATGTCACTTAATTATAAGAAATAAATAGATTTTAAATTGAAATTGATTTCGGCAAAATCAAGACCACTAAATTCCAATTCAACAATGAATTGTGAAATAAGTTGCATAATGTACTATGTTGCAGATAGATGCAGATGACAATTATAAAATCTTTTTACATGTGCACTATGTTATAATGGTTATATACATACTGAGGACAGAAACGTTAATTTATGCAACTGTGAACTGACCGTCAAGATAAATTGCAGCAATTTTTATAGCGCGCAGCAATTTATGCTTGTTTTTATATATTATTTTCAATTCCAATAATCCATTGTTCAAACAACTTTCATTATATTTTGTAGACATTAAAGCATGTATGTTGAATATTGATAACTTCAGAAAATTCTCTTATTTTTCTCCTTAGGCTTTACTATGAGAAATATTAAAAAGCTGTAGCGAAATGAGGTATAAAATATTTGAAAGCAATTATGGCGTTAGTTCTATAATTTAGAATTTTTTACAACCAATAAACATTAACGGAGTTAATGAATTCATTATAAGTACATTTTCACACTAAATTTTTGTTAAAATGCGGTATAGGGTCCTTCAATGATTATTTGTTTCCCTAATTTTGTAAGTTTTGATGGAGGATATTTTATAAATTATAATTATACTACCTCATTTAATTATTAAATGAGATACAATATTTTTCAAAGACAGAAGCAGAGAAGTGGTAGAAATTCTAATTGATATATTGTATTACTTAAAATATCTGCTACTTAATCCTTTGACCACTGGCAATAGATTTGTTTCAAGGGGCATATTTGAGTGCTTATTGAAATGAGATTAATAAATAGTGCTGCAATATATACTTTACCATCTTTCTATTAAAGGGAAGTGCGAAAAATCACTCTAATAAACATGCAAAAATGAATGCTAGTTTTTCACCTGTCATGGTTATTGATATTCATGAAAGAAATCTCTTATCAAGCTGAAAATCTGTACTGTTACATTATAACTTTTGGGAACTTTTATGAATTTGTTCATATATCTAGATCAGGGATGTTGCGAATATTCGCATCCGCATCCGCAAATGCGGAGCTTCCGCATAGATTTGGACATCTGCATCCGCATCCGCATCCGCATCCCCATCCGCAATATCAATGCGGATGTTCATGCGCATGCGAATGTAATACAAGTTGCGACAAGAAAGAAATTGGGCCGGGCCGGCGAATGGCGCGTGCCGTTCACATGACAATGACCAATGGGAGCGAAAAAATTGGTGACAAGATCCGACGCGTTTGCTGCTCTTAAATGGTGGAGTATTCATCGAGAGGAATTTAAGATATTATCACCGATAGCACGAAGATTTTTATCCACTCCACCAGGCAGTGTTCCTAGGGAACAATTATTTAGTAGCGCGGGTTTAATTTACGAACCTCTGAATCAGAAAAGGCGGCAATATTACTCTTTATTAAGTATATACTTAATAAAGAGTAATAAATTATATAATGCCTCTATTTTAACTTCACTTACTAATACGAAAATTAGTAAGTGAAGTTAAAAAAATCTTAAAATGTCTTAAACATCCGCATCCGCATCCGAGGATGTGAGCCTTCAAAAATCTGCATCCGCATTCACATCCGCGTATGTGAAAAAATCGGCATCCATAACATCCCTAATCTAGATGTATCTAGATTGTGTGATTACGAAAGTTTATTTTAAGATAGTCTTAAGTACATAAAGAATTTTGTTCAAATGTGGTTTCGGCCCTATATTGTTATAAAATGTGAAAAATCAAGTTAGCAAGATATTCCAGTTTAGATTTTTTTTAAATTTTCCTCAGTCATACTGTAATACTGTATCTGTAGTGTTAATTGCTTTTCTGTTGAACCTTTCTCATTAAGTAAACTATTCTCTACTGGATTTTTTAAAAATTGTATAATCTATGAATACCTAGATTGTATTCATAGCAAAGGAAGAAATAAGCTCAAAACTCTAGTTTTGAGCTTATTTGTCTCCTTTTGCAGTCTTTTTATTAAATAGGATGTCGCCATCTTCACGTGACATAATCACAGACGTATGGCAGAACGTTATACATATGTAAAGTAGCTAACATTTCAGCATGTATTAACTGAGCCCATCTGGCAAAATAGGGCAAATCATTTCACAGTAGCGTAAATTAACATTTGGTTTGGACTCTGATATAGTATATATTCTAAGATACACTTATTATCAAGAAATCTAGAGTAAACCCATCGTCATATAATGCCAACTTTCATGGACAATTTACAGAAATCATTATTGATTAGCTGGCATGCAAATTGGATTAGTCCCATGCAAATGAATGTATATCACGTAAGCTTAGGCCCTACTATGAGATTTGGCTGGTTATACCAAGTTCAAATTGAAGCTAATAAATGTATCCAATCAAATCTCACATGGTGGCTTACACATATAATAGCCTTGCTTACCATTGCTAACAGCTGGTGCTTTCTTGTCATCTGGAACTTTTCCACCAGCCAACATAGTGTCCCTCCAAGGACATTTGGATGTCCAATGGTCACCATTACATGTACGACACTTTACAACATTTTTATCTCCCAAGGCTATAAAAAAGAGTAACATATAGTAACTAAATTTATAACCCACTACAAAATCAATACCTTTCAATTTATCAAGACCCTCATCCTCTTGTTTATTATCTTCTTCCTTGCTAGTAATGTACTGCATGTATACATCTTCAGCTACGATCGTAGTAGCTGGATCGGGTCCAGGTTTGTCATTTGCAGATTCTCCAAATTTTTTCCAAGTTTTTCGCAAAGCAATAGATTTGGATACGATACGTTTCTCAATCTTATATGTACGAACGATTTTTATTTTTTTGTCGTCCTCATTATACTTGTATTCGGTGACAATCTTATACCCATTTTCATAAACTTCCGTTGATGGTGGTAGTGATCCTCCTTCTAATTCAACTTCATCCGCCCAACTGGACTTTACTTCTTCTGCAGCAGGCATTTTTACTGAGTTTTTACTTTAAAAAATATTAAATATGTGTTAACACGTTTCGTTAGTTGCTATGGCTGTTAACCTAAAACACAGAATAATTATCTATGATGAATAATCCACAGACTGTTGTAGGAGGTAGAAGTGAAGTTTTTAATTCAGATATGGATTTATTACTGGCCGTGTCACAGTATATCTTCTATACTGTGGCCGTGTTATAGGATGTCGAAACGTTTTGCGTTTCGCGAACCGAGCGGCCATATTGCGAAACACTGTCATAGCCGTCATGGCGTGTTTTGATGGGACAAACATAGAAAACCATGCTACGTAGCATGGTTTTCTATGGGGACAAAGTAGGTTATGAAAAATGGATAATGTAGTACAAAACATTTTGGAGCTCGAAATACTGGACGATGGAGAAGTTGGTGGAGCAGCACTTTTCATCCAGGTTGAATACAATAACTATATTAAATTTATTATTATATACCCACTTAATTTCTAAATACCAAAACACAAATCGTTTCGCTGCTGTCCACGGTGTTCATAAACGCACAACCACGCACAACAAAAATGGCTACCGTTTCGCGAAACGCAAAACGTTTTGACATCCTAGACCACGGCCAATTTCATAAAGATGTTTTTCTCTTCTTTTTTTTTCATACGCCTATAATTAAAGAGAGATAGATAAAGCATACTTCTTTAATGGTAGGTGCACCACCAAAATTCTCAATTCTGTGTTCGAGCCAGGAATAGTGTTGAATAGTGGTCTAATGACAAAGTAATTTGTACAATAATTGTGATGACATTGATGACAATGATGACAAATGACTTTGGCATCAACCTTGATTTTGAGTTGAGTAAAGGCGACTACAAATGCAACTGCAAGCTTCACAAGCATGACCAATCTTTTTGTACAAGCATACTTGAGCGTTTGTATGAAAATGTTCCGCAAGTATCTTGTATAAACATGATATGATTTGTGCAAGTATGCTTGTACTAACCGACACCTGATTTGTTGTTGGTATGTGAACCAATTACATTTTTACGGAACACCTTTGATATTAAAGTTATCTATCTTTCTTCATTTGAAAAGTTTTGTATGAACATTTCCTCCATCGTGTACTTTTGCAAAAATTTAATTTCTTTGAAGGTGCTGCATTTTTTTTTCAATACCTTTTTCTAATCTAACCACGTTTTTAATGCGTTGCTGACAGACAAGGATTATAATATCTTTACATTAATCTTAAAATACTAAAACTTACATCGATAATAATATCCCCAGAAACATGAAGAAATGACTTATATATTCACTAACTGGCTTTCTTATCTTGTTTTAATTTTCATCTCTCAAGTCTTGCGTCATTTTATGTGTTCCTTTTCATAACATTTACTCTTTCCTGCTTTATTTATGCTTTCATCAAATTTATTCACCACGGAAACTTATTGTCTTCATTCATTAGGAAATATATGAAAAAGGGGGGTCCCTTTTAATTCAAGACAAACAGCGAGGTGCACAACAATACTGATCCATTATAAAACGAGTAGCTTAATTTTCAATGAATACAACACACAAATAGAAATCAACGAAAGATTCAATAAACAAATGGCACAGTAATTAGTTTGTTGAGCGAATATCAGGTGGCGCAATGTTAAAATTGAAGTCGCCATAGTACATACATATATCACAGACTACACAGGTAGTCTGTGACATGTACATACACTCAACATCCACATTTCCGAACTTTTACGTTCCGCAGACTTCCACATTTCCGAACTCTCGTCATCTCGGGATTACCGAACTGCTGGCGCATGCGCAAAGGGTTTCTCTGGCTCATTCTAGTACTTTTTTTTGTTTTTCGAGGTTTTTTATGCAAATGTAATACATACATACATGTGTGCATGTTAATAAAATAACGTTTTTCTAAACAAAAAAATGTCAAGTGCAAAAGGAGAGAGTGATGCAGGTAATTATTTTTGTAATTCAAAGTAAAGGTTTGTATTATTTAACATTTTGTTGACGTAACCTATAATAATTTCAAACTGAAATGAAAAATTATGAGAAAATATGTATTTTTAAGAAAACCGTGATACAAAACAAACATTATTGTACTGTTTATTTGCAGAGAAAAGAGCCTGCTAAGAGGCTAACCTTGGAGCAAAAGCTGGATTTGATAAATCACGCAGAAAATGGTGTTAAAAATGTTGATCTATGTAAGATGTACAATATTTGTAAATCGTCAGTGGCAGAAATTCTTGGAAAAAAAGAAATTTACTTTGAAAAAACTGAAAAAAATACGAAAATTGTTTGGACGGATTGACACAATAAAGTGCACCGGTACTTATGATACGCCATTTAAAAGAAGTGTTTTTCACTGGTTTGTACAAAGAAGAACTCTTGTCTCAGGTGTGCTGCTGAGGGAGGGCGATTTCCTCTTTGCTGAATTCTGTGACAATCGAAATGTTTGAATACAATCGCATTATTGTGTTTACATTTTTTGTTCTCATTTCAAATTTCGCGGTTTTTTTGTCGTCAACCAACCAATACAGCGACAAGTTCGGTCATGTGGAAGTACAAGTTCGGAAATATCGTGAGAAAAAGTTCGGAAATATCGTGAGTTAGGAAATTTGGAGTTCGGATATGTGGATTTTGTTACACTCAACAACGTATTGTTTTATACACTCAAATCCACATATCAACTAAAAACTAGATATTTGAACTTTTCTTTTACTATTCAAACTAAAACCAAAAATAAAAAAATTAAACACAATATCGATTTTATCAAACATTTCAAAATTCACAAACAACACCTGAGATTTTTCTTTTACAAACAGTGACCTTCTTTATCTAACTCACTTTTTCCCTCCACTATTCTCTTTTTTATTTTTTCAAATTCTTTTTATTTCTAATTAAAATTACAAATTTAAATTTTTCCCTTATTTTCTCCTTTTTTATACATCATTTGTTAAATATAATCCCCCTTTAAAAAACTCTCCCTCCTGAATTTTGTTAGAAACGTTCTTTATATTAAAAACAAAAAAGAAAAGAAAACCCTTTGAGCAGATATTCTGTTCGGATATGTGGATGTTGAGTGTACTACATATTAAGAAAGCTTTCTCCCATACTCTGTCCATGACATAGAATATTGTCTATGTTCCATGGTGAATCCGTGACGACACTGACGGCAAATGAGGCGCAAGTGATGTTTAAACGCTATTTTTTTATGTAGATTAGTATAACTTACTATATCTGATGTTAATGTAATGTTTTAAGTTACTATTATGATGGAATTGCCACAACCGCCACAAGGTAAACTCTTATTTATGTTATTTTATTTACTTGTTGATGTCGTCGTATTGAGGTTATGCTTGTTTTAGACACCGAATTAAGAAATATAATAGACAAATTAGCTCAATTTGTTGCAAGAAATGGACCTGAATTTGAGCAAATGACAAAAAATAAACAGAAAGGCAATCCAAAGTTTCAATTTCTGTATGGTGGAGAATACTTTAATTATTATCAGTTCAAAGTTACTACAGAACAAGCCAGTAAGTGTAGACATATATTCCGTGGTTTAAAATAATTGTAGGTGCATTTTTCTAGTATTTAAACAGCAACAGTCTAACATGGTAGGTGATCAGAACAGCAATTGGACTACCCCACCGCCTATCCAAAATAATATAGAAATTGAGCAAATAACCAAACAGCAAGATGCGTTAAGGGAGCAAATAAAACAAAGTGAACAGAATCTAACTGCTCAACATACTGTGCTCTTACAACAGCAGCAGGCACAAGTCGAGCAAGCAGTGGCAAAGTGTGAGATGACAGATTTGCAAAAAGATGCGGATAGTTGTGGAATATTACTTACGGAAGTTTACAACATATTACAACCAATAATTGATAGTTGTACAAAAGATAGTATAAGCAATGGTAAATCATGGTTTCTTCAACATGCAACAACAAAACAAAAAGCTTATTGCATTGTTGAGTGCTTGTTGTATAAGTAAGTTTGAAGTACCCAAGTATTTATGTAAAATTAATAGATCATTGATTTCAGGGGTTTTACAATCGAGTACTTTTACACAAAAATTGCATGTTATTTATTTAGTAAACGATCTTCTTCATCATAGGTAAGTAATAATATACCTATATTTTTAAACTGTTTTGAGAATTTGTGTTTTAATCTTCTTTTAGTGCACGAAAAAATGCTAATGATTTAAAAGAAGCCTTAGAACATGTTGTAGTTCCTATGTTTTGTAATGCAAGTATAGCTGCAAATGGTGAACAAAACCAGAAGCTCGATAAACTATTAAAATTATGGGAATCAAAAGCAAATTATTTACAACCTGATACTTTAGAGAAAATGAGGCACCCTCTCCAAAGCTATCAACAATATCAGTCTGATCAAATGGCCAAGTATGCTACTGAAGTTGCAGCTTTGGCACAGCAAACGAAAGTAACATTTGATGGTTACCAAGCCCAGCACCAAGCTTTTGTATGTCATGCTATGCAACAAATAATGGACCTGCAACAGCAAAAACAGAATTTAGAACAGCAGCAACAGCCCACGCCACAACCACAAGTACAACAGCCATCACCGTCACCTTCTGGTTCTTCAAATATTATACCATTAGAAACTATACAAGCCAGTTTGCAGCAAACTATCCAGAGTCTCAGTCAAAGTGCAAATGTTCCTTTGACACAGAGCACTGCTCAGCAGTTTCCAGTTCAGAATTTGAACCCACCAAAGCCGAGTGCAAGTGAAAACTTTGTTCCTATGAACATATCAGTTCCTCCACCTAACTTAAATCAGCCCCCAAATGCAACTCAACAGCCATCCTCTTCTGGAATGACGCAACTTCCAAATAACGTCAATCAGCAGCAACTCAAGGTGCCCAATCAACACCCAAACAACGTAAATCAACTGAACAATCTAAATCCGCCTGCAAATTTCACGTCTCCCCCGATATAACACAGCAACCTCCACAGCTCAACCCTCCCCCCAATGGTATAGAAAATATAACATTTTCTCAACCCCCGCCGGGATATTTTCCACCGCCTGGAATGTTTCCCGACTTCTCTAAACCACCACCTGGTTTTCCATCAAAACTGGAGCCGTTCATGGAGGAACTTTTGCCGACAGCCCCTTATTATGATTTACCTGCAGGACTAATGGTTCCGCTGATCAAGGTATGTTAATTTAGTTTCCTAGCAGAATTTTGGACATAATTTAAGAACTAGCATTTTGTGTATGTGTGTTTGAGATTTTAGATATGATTTATTGACTGTTGTTCTTTATACATAATTTTAATTCTCCAAGATATAGAACTGAAACTAGTACTTGATTAAATATTATTGGATTTATAAATCACTATGTCCTAAGATACTATTTTTAAAATAAAAATAAATTTTCTAATGGTTATGATATTTTCTTTACTGCTTATTTTCACATTGATTTTTTTCGTCTATGAGACATTATTTTTCTACTAATCAGTTTACAAAACGTGGTATAATTGTTTAGTTGATATAATTTATAATTATCAACATAAATTGTGAGATTGTCTACTTAATTACAGGTAAGTAGATGAAAGGTATTTAAACTAAGAGTTTTGATTGAGAAGTGTGGAGACACTTTGTAGAGACACTGTTGCTGAGGTATTATTTTTTTTTAATTTGGGTAATTTTAATATAGTAAGTATTTGTGGAATAAATAAAAATTAGCAGCTATAATACTTAATAGCAGTTGTCAATATATTTATTGTTCGTATAATCCTTTTTTCTGTTTAAAGGATTGTTCAGACGAAAAACATAATGTTCCAGAATCTTAGGACATGGTGTTCTAAAATAAAATATTTCTTGAGTAAAAGAAACATTTCGTATTTTAGATTTAGGATAATGTAAAAACAGCATTTGTTTCTAAGATTTTAGATTATTTATAATATTAGCACATTGCCATTTATACAATTTGATTTGTCTTATTTTGGAACGAAAAATATTTTATTTCTGGATATTTTTGTTATAATGTCATCAAAATAATTTTCTTGTTACCTTTACAATATATAAAGATGTGGAATGCGTAATAGTTTTTTGACACACTTATTCTAGTTGGAAGAAACATCATATAAACCGTTAGATCCTAAAGATATTAGGTTGCCTCCTCCAGCCCCACCAAGTGATCGTCTTCTAGCAGCTGTCGATGCGTTCTATTCACTTCCCAGCCATGATAGGCCCCGAGACAGGTAAAATAGGTTATTTTAAACTCACTGTACATTAGCTTTTGTTCTTCAATTTATGCCTCAACAATGTATTAAAATTGTCTTATGAATTATTGTACTATGTAAAAACAGCGAAGGGTGGGAAAAATTAGGTTTGTATGAGTACTACAAGGCTAAGAACATTGCCAAAAAGAAAAAGAAGACATCATTGCCTCAGGACTTAGACAGAAGTCTAGAAGTCCAACTCCAGTTAGTTTGCAACCTGAAAAAGAACCCTCACCGCCCAAGAGAAGGTATCGCAGCAAGTCACCAACTCCCCCACCCACATCTCATCGAATTAGTAAACGATCCAGAAGTAGGTCAAGGTCACGATCGAGAAGTAGATCAAGAAGTCCCAGGAGAAGGCATAGAAGTAGCAGGGAATCAAGGGAGAGTAGAGAAAGTAGGAGACGTAGGAGCCCATCAAGGTCAAGGTCTCGGTCGCCCATCAGAAGATCCTTGTCTCCACCTCCTCTTAGTTTTGCGTAAGTAGTATACTTTACCATATTTTTATATAGATTTTGTTTTTTATAACTTTGCATTACATTTTCAGTTTAGATTTTCCATATTTTCGTGATAACTGTATTATCAGTTTGTATTATAATAAGCATCCTATTTTGATCGCTTTCTCTTTTGATGCTATTTTTAATGACTAAAAGGAAATCAAAATACTACATTTTTTGCAATTCTGTAAAAATTCGTGTTTGATTAAAAATTAAGAGTCATATGAATTAAAATGTGTCAAGAGAAACTTTGTAATGTGTTAAGAGTAATTTTGACCTGTTTATATTGGACAACATACATGAAAAGTGGTGGTGATAGAACACGATAAGATATGTTCAATACACAAAACGGTGTAGTCTTTCAACACCTTCCATTTTATTTTGGCGTTGGATGCCAACTTTTTCTAATTGGATCCAAATAGCTTATAACAAATTGCAGAAATTGATATTAAAAACTTAATGTGATCTGAAATGGGTAGGAAAAAAAACTACTACAAAGGAAATCTTTGTAGTAGAAATTTTTCACGGTTATGACTTTTTAATCATATAAAAACAACAGGGATATTCTCGCTAGCTGAAAAGAAGTGAAAAAACGATTCGAACATTTCTTAACGATCATGAAAATTTTGATAAATCCGAACCGTATTGAGGAAAAAACAAAATGCGCTTTATCAGATAGCGGCAAACAATTCATCTTACAAACAGTATCCAATAATACCCAACCCGCCTACAAAAATGGATTGGTGTATTACGGCGGTACGTATCCTACAGAGATTATTACAAAAGTCTGTAGTTATCCGAAGACAAGAAATTGAGATGAGATGGTCAAGGACTACTAGTATTTTTTTCAAACCTGAGGGGCCAGATTTTATTCTATTTTCACAACATATGTAAGAACCTATTTTCATCAGGAGGAGGAGAGTTGCTTATGATATGAGCAATATCATTGTGGTGTAAAATGTATAACAGGTGGCAAGTTAGTTGTAGTTGTATTGCAGCTATGTTATGAATCAATGATGTAGGAGAGAGAAGAAGAAGAGGGAGTATATTTTTCTTTACACTAATAGGTTGATTCGTCAGTCTGATTTAGTTCAAAATTGATTACGTACTGAAAATATAGCTCTGAAAGCTCTTTTCTCCAGATTTAAATATAGGAAATTATTAACTTTATACAGAAGATGCCGGGCTAATTCTAAAGGCCACATGACACCTACCAAGTGCTGAGCTAAGACACTGCAATCGGCCAAGTGCTCTGCTAATGTAGTCAGTAAATTATTCTGATTACATTAGCATTTAGTAGGTAACTCTTGATAGGTAGTGCTGACGGTATATGTGTGTTGTTGTTTTTGTAGACTTTCACATATTTTGTTACTTGAAAATGTTCTTGTAATCATAGGCCACATGTTCACAACAAATTCACACTTAAACATTTTTCCACTTCACACCGAAACACTATTTTGCACTCAACATGCTTTTCTCCAACCATATTGGCATCTTCAGGAGATTATTAACACTCAGCACATGTTTCCAGTTTCTTTATTGTACTAATTAAGATAGCATAATTGCTGTTGATATACTGTATGGCATCACATCACTTACAATTAGTCTTTGTATCTGAAGTAAGTTTTGCATTGTGTATATGGCACTGCTTGCGTAGGGGTCAAAACTGGAAATAATCTGTTGTAGTTCTCCAAAGTGCTTATCATAATAAGCTACAGCCTCTAACAAAGTACTCCATGATATGATATCTGCTCGGGAGGCAAACTTGTGTTTGGTAACGCTGCTCTAAAAAGCATCTTTCCATTTAGGTGTCATTGTAAAAAAATGTTTACACTCCCTATTAGTTTGTGAACTACAAGAAAACTACTTCTTATTTTTTTCTGCAGTACGATTAACTGCACGATCTTCACATCTCATATAATAGTTCCTGCTTTTAGTATGTATGCAGCTGTATCCGTTAGCATCACTAGTACTTTGTTAGAATTGCCTCAATGTGAAATGGGCCATGTAATGTGAAAACACAAAATTTACAGATGTTTCATGGTTGGTCCGATCCAATACCTTAGAAGCCACTATATGAGTGTCACTTGCATTCATCCGATTTTAATGCACCAATTACAAAATGTGCCATGTGGCCATTCGGCCACGTGTCAGTTACATAGTCTGTACTGAAATACACACAATTGTCTGATGTATATTCAATAGGGCATAAGGGTTGTCTAAAATTTTGGAAAAAGTGGTATATGACCAATTACTTGAATATGTAAATAAACGTAATATAGTTCACGAATATCAGTCAGGGTTTAGAAAAGGTCACAGTACCGCTACCGCATTAACTCGTGTCTGTGACGATATTGTTGCTGCTCAGGATAACAAAAAACTGACTGCGTTAGTTCTTTTAAATTTTTCAAAAGCTTTTGATACCATAGACCATAGTTTGATTTGTGCTAAACTGAAATATTATGGCCTTCAGAATAGCTCTCTTATTTTTTTAAAATCCTATTTGTCCGATAGGCAACAAATTGTCTCGTTTAACAACATTTTATCCCATTCCAACTCTGTAATATCGGGTGTCCCACAAGGATCCATTCTTGGACCTTTGCTCTTTTCAATATATACATCAGATATACTTAAGGCCATTAAAAACTGTAACATACAGGCATATGCAGATGATACTCAGATTTACTATAGCTTTCTACCTCAAGAGTATATTGTTGCAGAATATATAATTAATCAAGACCTTCAAAATATCTGGAAGACTTCTTTAGACCATAATTTACATCTTAATCCATCCAAATGCCATATTATGATAATTGGCAGCAAAAAAACAAGAACCGGTATCTACAAATTTTTCTATCAGATTAAACGATAATCTTCTACCAGTTGTTAAGAAGACGCAAAATCTAGGTGTAATTATTGATGATAAACTTGAGTTTACTGATCATGTGAATTCACTCTTGAGGAAACCTTATAGTAGTCTGAAACTTTTATATGCTAGCCATCATCTGCTACAGGATAATTAAAAAATGGTGTTATGTGAAGCTTTAGTGCTGAGTTTCTTTAATTATTGTTATGTAGTATATGGCTCATTTCTAAATACATTTTAAAAAAATCTAATTTAAAAAGTACAAAACTCCTGCCTGCGTTTGATATATAACATTAGAAAATACGATCACATCTCGCACACGTTTGGCATGGCTCAATGGTTGAACATGTTCAATAGATATCAATTACAATTCACCATCTTCACTCATCGAATAGTAACCTTGTCCTCACCTAATTATCTTAGTAAAGGACTGGTAAAACGTTCAAATTTACACTTTTAATTAGGAATAGGAATATTAGGAATTTATGTTTGTATAACATTCCTTATCACACCACTGCTAAGTTTCAAAAAAGTTTTTCTTATAGAGCAGCAAAAATTCTGAATGAGCTACCCACAGAATTTTACCATTTTTCTGATAAAAAACTAAAAAAAGAAAATTAAGTTACAACTTTTAAGTGAGCAATAAAGCTGTTGCATATAATGTATTCATAATATTTTTAGTCTCTGACAATTATCTAGTTTATTTTATATATCGATTTTTTTTGTTTTTATTTTCTTTTTTTTACTATAGAACATACATTTTATTATTACTGCTACCATTGAATTTTTATATCAATTTATTTAGTTTTGTAATTTTTTGCGATAATTTATTTCGTTATTATTAACTACATTTATATATCTTTTGGGTTAAGTGTAAGAGTAGTATTTTTGTACTAAACTTCGCCCGTAAATAAAGACGTTTATTATTATTATTATTATTATTATTATTCCGTTAATAAGTGAATAAATAATTCATAAATTAATATATAGTCACTAAACTGTACATATACAAAGTAAAAATAAAAAACCGATGTATGTCATCAAACACATTTTTAGGTTTTAGAGTGCACTGATGCCAGATTGTTATAAAATAATTCAGTATTTAGAAATAATTTTGACTAGCATATGGATTATTTGGATTCTACCATTCTTGCATACCTGGATTCATTCTTGGATTCTTTGTGTTTGTTTATTTTGTTTGTTTACTTATATTTTCAACATTAAAAAGGGAAATGAAATAAATCAATTTTAAATATGTATGTATTTTAAAATATAAATATTAGTGCATAAATATGCAAGTACAAAAAGGAGCAGGAAAAATTTGTAGTAAGTTAGTAAAGCTGTTTTTTTTTTAATGGGAGGAAACATTACTAGAAAAAGGCACACGGCAGTTTTAAAATTTTTAAGAAATCTTAAAATTAATTTCAAACTGTCAAAAAATGTCAAGTAATAGAACACGGAAACTTTGGATCTGCTGCCAACTGCATAACAAAGAATATCAAACGCGAAATTTAAAATCCAATAAAACATCTATTATAGTTTTTATTTCAATATAATCAAGTGGTGGTGTCACTGCACACATTTAGTAGCGTCATCTGTGATGTGCATTAGTTTTTATTTTATACAAAGTATACACGATACACGACCTGCCGCGTATGCGTTTTTTTTTAGAAGACTGCAAAATTACACAATACAAAACAATTCCATCAGGGTGCTGGCAAAAGGCTGGTTGGGGCTCGGATGAGCTCCTGCGGTCGACACTGTTTCTGATTATAGCCCGCAAGTTAGAAACTTTATTTATTAGTTACTTTGGTTTTATACTGGAACATTTGTATTGGATATTAAAATACAAAACAGGTGATTTAATAACTACAAATTATTTTATTGTTTCTATGGATCTGTTTCTCAAAATATTTTTTATTATTCTAGTAACCTTAATTTTATACAAAATACTCCTCAAGAGCTGGATTCCTCCAACAAAGGTCACCAGATGCTGCGGAAGATGGGGTGGGGAGGGAGTGGTTTAGGAGCTAACGAACAAGGTATTGATGCTCCGATATCAGGTGGTGACGTTCGTGACAGACAGGATCAGTTTAAGGGGGTGGGCTGTAATTTGAACGACCCCTATGAGAACTTCAGGAAAAACAAGGGCGCCGCCTTTATAACGAGAATGAAGGCGAGGGCAGAAGAAAGAGCTGCTGAGAGTAAGTTAATTGATTATTAAACAAGTAATAATTTAGATTTTAATAAATTACATGTAAATTAAAAGATGTACATAGAAATCTGACGGTCCGCCATTTTGGAATATATTTATATCAAAAATTCTTAACTGTTATTTTTTATAATTAAGCCAAATAATTGACCAAGTAATTTTCCATAAACTTCTTTTAAAGAAGCAGGTTATTGTAATTGTCTGTATTTTAAATGTTTAATAGACGTATATATGTCAATTTAATAAGTTTTAGAGTCAGAGTATGTTTTACACTTTTTTTTTTTAAATCTAGGTTTGATAATAAATTGTTTTCATATAAAAATAAAAATGGAATTAATTCCTGTGTAAATATTTTCTCTGTACGAGGTTGTTTAATTTTTTCACATTAATTATATTGAATATTAATTTTTTTGGGAAGTTACATTTCTATAAATATCAGTATCAACAAACCTGAAGGAAATTTCCTTCAAATACTATTGAAAACGAAATTAAAAGTATTGTTGAGTTGTGGTATTGATCTATGCATGAAAAAGTGTTTATACAGGGTTTCTTCCATAACTCTGTTATTGCAATTTTAAGAAAAAATGTTTCAATAAAAGTTGCCCAAAATGATGTGCATACTTTTAAAATATTTCTAATCATACAGGGTGCTCCATTTCACGTAATAACCATACAACTTCGTTATTTTAAATAGAACATCCAGAAAGACAAACAAAAATAACACAATAATGAAAATAAATACAATCAAAAATATTACACACACATAAACCATTTTCCATACAGAGCTTGAAATTTCGACTTTTGATCTTGATCAATACACTCCATTTTTAAACGACCACTCCATGTTGGCTAGTATTTCTGAAGAAACTTCCCGAAAAGTACATTGACACATATTTTCCCTAGTCACTGGAGGACTATTTTAAACTTTATTTTTTATAAATTTTCATAAAAAGAAGTCACAATTTGTTTTGTTTTTACTAGGTTTTATGTTCATCAATAAATGCTGTAAATAATATTGTCAAAGCCTATTCGATCTTTTTTAATCTCTTTTTTTCACGAATTTTGGAAAACAACTTTTTTTTTTTTTCGCAAATACTGAAGGATAGATACAGACAACCTCATAAAACTTAAAAATTTAATTTCACGTTCAATCGTATAAATTAATGTGGGTCAGTCCATTTGAAAAAAAAAACAGAATTTTGCTGTTGGAAGATTGACAGGTTTGACAACTGGTATTTGCGACACAGAATAACATACATTTCATTTCGAGTGCCGTTATCGTCAAGTTTTTCAAAAACAGTTGATATTTCCAAAACGGTAGGTTTTAAGTACCACGTATGGTTAATGTCAATCTAAAATTTAGTGGGATATTCTGGGATATTCAAAAATATATAAATATACAGGGTGTTCCATTTAAAGTAACGAAGTTGTATAGCGGTTACAGGAAATGGAGCACCCTGTATGATCAGAAATATTTTACAAATATGCACCACATCATTTTGGGCAACTTTCATCTGAAACATTTTTTCCTAAATCTATAATAACAGAGTGATGGAACAAACTGCCTTAGTGGAACAGCCCTACATTATCGCAAATCTTGTCAAGTCTTGAAATGTTTTAATAGAAAATAAAATCTGGTTTGTTGCGTACCTATACTACAAAAAATAATGTTCAGTCCATAATGCATGAATGGATCGTATGTAACATAGATATGAATAATTTATTCTCCCTATGTATGTACAGTGGCTGCCAAAAGTTTGCACCAAATGCGAAAAAGTTTGTTTCAAAATCTTTTAAAAAATAAATTATGCAAGTAGTTTGTGCTTGCGTGAAAAGTGAGTATATGTACATCAGCTCTACTGTGAAATTTTGGGTTGCGGAAGATATTGTCGTTCTTTGAGTTGGTCAAAATTTAAGAAACTTTAAAGAGATTTATTTAAAAAGTATGGATATACAGTAAAACTTCGTTAAGACGCTATTCAAGGGACCGGCGCAAAATGTTAACGACCGGTATTTTGAATTAAAAAAAAGAACATTAACACGTTCGCTGCTGAAGACATACAAACCCATCCAAAATAATAGCAGTGACTTTAAAGTGTGTATTTCCCACCCAAGTACTGAAATCTGTCAAATAACCCCCACCAAGTGAGTATCTATAGAGTCTATGTTCTTTAAAGAAATATGTTTTCTGATTAGTTTGTTAGTTATTGTTTTTCTATAAATAAACTGGTGGAATTTGGAAACCATGGGCCACAGGCCATTTTTAACATTAAAATAAATAGCAGCTCTCAATGTCAATATACTTATATAAAATACAAAAAAAAAAAAAGTCGTATTTTGTTCATAGACTATTAATAAACTTGCGTGCATAGAAATCGGCCCACTGTAAACTTTTGACTTTAACTGTATTTTTCTTAGAAACTACTCATCAGATCAAAAGAATAAATATACTGTTTGAAAGACAATTTAATATGCTTTAATATGAGGTTAAATTTGTCAAAAGTGCTTATCATTTGTATGCGTAGCATCCAGTAAACAAATGCAATGTGTTTATGTGACGGTTATAACAAGAATAACAAACTTGTGAAAGATTGACATTATTGCCTTTGCAATTGAAATTTGTATATTATTCGTTTTTCATAATTTGATTAGCTTTCAAGTGAGTAGTTTAATGCATACTACACCGCATAAACTCGCCCAAGTTATTGCTTTAATCGAAATTGGACTTAGCCAGCGAGCTGTTGGTCTACAACTAACTGGATATGACACGTGCAGCGGTTCGAAGAGTGTGCCAACGTTATGAAGAGACTGGATCCTTTCATAGGCGACCTGGAACAGGCATAAAGTGATCTACAACGGCTCGTGATGACCGGCTTTATTGTGTTAACAACATTAAGAAACCGTCACCTTAATACGGTTCAAGTGCAACAACAGCTCCGGGAAGTACGAAGAGTGGTTATTAGTCAGTGGACAGTAAGACGAAGACTGCAAGAAAGTAACCTGACGCCTAAAACGCCTGCTGTCAAGACGCGCGTTTTGCACAGGATCATCTGAATTGGACATTGGAACAATGGGAGTCTGTTCTGTTCTCAGATGAGATCAGAATATGCCTCTATGATAGCGACCGAAGAAGAAAAGTGTACCGGAGACCAAGAGAGCGATTTGCAGAATGCTGCATTAAAGAACGGAGTGCTTATGGAGGTGGTTCCTGCATGATCTGGGATGCAATTTCAACTGGAGCACGAACCGACCCTGTTTTCATCCGCAGGGGTGACCGTGGTCACGGGAGAGGAGGTTTAACGGGTGCTAGGTACATCGAGGAGATTTTAGCACTTCATGTGGTACCTTACGTTGACTACATTGGAGACGAATTTATTTTTATGCACGACAATGCAAAGCCGCACACCGCAAGAGTCATGCAAGATCACATTACAGAAGTCGGTTTTCGGGTTATGGAGTGGCCAGCATGCAGTCCGGACCTAAATCCAATTGAACATTTATGGGATGAGCTAAAACGAAGAATTCGAGCTAGACTTCGTCCCCCAACCTCGATCCCAGAGCTTACTGTTGCAGTAGAAGAAGAGTGGCATAACATCCCACAAGAAACAATAGCGAACTTGATTAGATCTACGCCTAATCCTATGAGATGATATTAGAGCAATAGGGGGTCATACCCATTATTAAAAATTAAATGTTAAGTTGTTAGTTGTCAATAACCCATTTCTTTTAGTAATAAAAAAAGTTTATTTGCTTCATGCAATAATTTCACTGTGTTAAACCTAAGATACCGAAATAAATTTTAAGAAATTTAACCTCATATTAAAGCAAATTAAATTGTCTTTCAGACAGTATATTTGTTCTTTTGATCTGATGAATAGTTTCTAAGAAAAAATACAGTTAAAGTCAAAAGTTTACAGTGGGCCGATTTCTATGCACGCAAGTGTATTTCGTTGCATGTCCCTTATTTTGCGAAACTGCTCGACAACTCTCTGGCATAGAGTTTATTAGGCGGTAGCATCTCACCAAAGGAATAGATGACCAAGCATTTTGTACAGCGGTCCATAACTGATCCACATTTGATGGTATAGCTTCAGCTATGGCTTTCTTGACGTCAATCAAATTGGATTGAGGTCAGGACTTTATTATTAAGCCACCGTGTCTTAGGCATGTTAAGGACAAATTGGACTATTGGGAAGGGTGAAATACCCACAAATTCCAAATTATAATATAATATTTCAATTTAATGACTTTGCCTTTAATTGGATTATTTCGTGACAATTTTGTTTAATTGTCAATTAATAAAAAAGCGCGTTACATTTTTTTCGTCGTTATATATCAGTCTAGATTAATAATTAACCACAAATAAGTTATTCAACGCTCAAAAGGGTTTATATCTCAGATCCAAGATATCAAGTTGATTTAATTAAATAAATGGTAAACGCTAATGTTTTCAAATTTGTCAAAACATTGTGTCTTTTTGGTACGAAACAATATCATTTAATCAAAATCTAATAAGCAGTAACAATTTGCTTCTAAAATATCCATACTATTTTTCTTAAACCGTTTATTAAACTTATTTTTAAAATTTTGACCAGATCAAAGACTTGCTAAACCAAAAAAAATATGTTCTAAACCAAAAATCCCATGGTAGAGCTAGTGTGTATACACCGTGTGCGTCACTCTAATGCGGACATAGCAGAATGAAGGGGAATTGATAAGTTAACTTCTCTGTTGAGTAGACCTCACCACCGCCTAAACATGAGGTGGTAACCAATCCCGATCTGATCGCTAGCGCAGACATAGCAGGCATCCAGTTTGTGGATGAAGCTGTTTGGGTTGAAAGTTGAAATAGCATTTTATATTTTATTCTGGTCTAATTACTGATTAGTAGAGACAGGATCATTTTTGCGCATAAAAACAGATGTAAAGTTTATCATCCTTGGCGGATATCTTGCTTTCGAGTTCGCTTCGGCCGGACCATTGACATGTTTGACCCACTATAGGAGTCGGAACACCTTCAGTTTTTAGAAGCAGGGCCGGCTCGGAATCGTTTCTGAAATACATATTATTTCATAGAACATCGAAATATACAAAGTACTTTTAAGCAGATAAGGCCCCAGCATGTATTATGTATCATATTGCGTGGTGAACGAATTTTGAGCGAATGAATCCATTAGAGTCAACGTTTGAAATGAACTATTGTGTGACGTCATATGACACACAAGGTTACGTTAGACCACTGGGACCTTTTATGTTTACATACCTACCAGTTTATAGATCAGAAACAAAACTTCTTCACACAAGCCCAAATTACTAAATTTTATACAAAAAAAAAAATAGAAATAAACTTTTTTTCGCATATGGGGCAAACTTTTTGGCAGATACAGTATAATTTGTCACATTATATTTAAATGAAATAGATTTTTTTTATACTACTATATTTTCGTACAGTCTAGTAATAAATCTTGAGTAATAGTTATAACAGAATATTAGAAAATACATTAGAGCAGAGGTTACTTAGTATTTAACTTTAATAAACTGTTGATATAATACTTAACTATCTGGGTACCACCATTTTTTCTCATTCAGATTAAGACCAGCGGGGTATGCCAATACGCCAACATTTTCCTTTTTGAGAGAATTGTTTTTAAGCATAATTTCTGCGTTAAATTATATTAAACAGAATCATTGAATTGTCTAGAAAAATAATATTATAAAAGTAGACATTCATATTTTTGTTGGTAAAACATTACAAGAAAGTTGAAAGGTCCATAGAACAAAACATTTAGTCTATATAACAAAATGACATTTTTTTGGTTTTCAGTGATATGTCCGTGGTTTTTAACTAATTGAAAAAACTCGATGTTTCATAATCTACAAATTTAGGCTATATACATATGTATGTAAGTGGTCTTTCTGTTGTTTACAAAATTTAGGAGTAGAGCGGGGCATTTTGCTGTTAGACTGTTGTAATGTTGTAATAAGTGGATGAGTAAATTTCCTATGGTATGCCTATATCATATGGGCAATATCGCCCCACTCTATTTATGAATTAATATTTAATTAATATATTAATACAAATATTATATCAACAAGTCCTATGCAATATTTTATTGTGTGCAGACAATTTCAAGAAAATTTTACTTGTAATGAATACGAACTATTAAAAAAAAAAAACAATTTGAATAGCAAACTTAGTATTAAAAATTGAATTCTTCAAATTATTATACTCATATTTAAATGCCAAAGCGTTTCTGCGCATATGCTCCTCCCGTAAAGCTCCACCTACGTCGCACACATTCGTTCACATGCCCAGATATCGCTTCAAGGCTCATGGGAGGTGGACACTTGGGAAGCTGATTGAGTGGATCATTTGTTTTTATTTAGCTGTTTGTTTTTTTTTTTTTTTTAGGTGGTAATATCAACGTGGGCCACACCTGTATGTAATTAGTTCTTTATACAGTCTGTCCCAAATTAGTTTTGCATTCATTGATATCTGGGTTATTGTTGGAGATAAAAAGATTGTTAAATGGGGAAAGTTTGAAGGGTTTTTATTACCTCTTTAACTTTTTTTCATATTCGATTTATCTGTAATCGTTTTCATGATGATTCCAAATAATTGAGAAGGCGCGTTTTAGAAAATATCCCATATCTTTTTAATTAAGAGACTTGTAATATATTAGCCAGTACAATTGTTAAGCCGGACTCAGACGACTGGTGTACTTGACAAATACACCAATATTGGTGTATATGTCATGTGAGCTAGCTCGCGAAGGCCAGTAACAGGTAAGGCGTTCTCACTACGTGTGCAAGTATTAGCCAACAAATTGGTACAATGTTGGTGGAGTGAATAGACGAGTGTTCAGAGAGACCATCATGGAGAGCGGTCGTTCTGAAAATATTGTTGCTTGCGCGGCTTTTGTAGTTATGAGTAGGTGCTATTTAAAATTTAAAAAAAAACTAACAATACTTTATTTGACCACTACATTTAATTTTTTTTAAATTAATTTTTAATTGCAAGCGATATAACGGAGAAATGTTAACACAGCCTCTTCCGTACGCTTATTGTTATAGACTGAATAGTAGCGAAGCAAGGTGGCACAAGTATACGCAATTCTTGTGAGTGCTACCACAAGTAAAGGCAAGTATGGACTCGTCAAGTGGACCAATAATTGTAATGCCTTTGACTTGTGTCATTTTTACCGACAGATGATGGGAAACTAGCCAGTACACACCAGTGTCCAATGATTGTACAAGTTAACCACTCACACGACTTGGCAAGTATGCGCCAATAGCAAATATTGGCCAAGTACACCAGTCGTCTGAGTCCGGGTTTAAGATACTTTTTTAAGGTGCTCTCGTTGGCGTTATCAAACGTCTGTTGTCTTTGTTTCTGAGTTAATGCCATTTACTTCTCAATGTGTTTCGTTAACCTTTCTACATATTTTAAAAATAAATAAAAAAAAATAATTAAATACTTATTTAAAATTTTTTTTTTTTTTTATTTAAAAAGGAAGGTAATACTAGCAAATGAATTTCTAACCTATTCTTCTAAAATTTGTACATTTTCTGGGGATTCTAGTGCGTATACTTCATTTTTTGTATGCCTCAAAGATAAAAATCCAAATGATGCAACTGGGATCTTTCTGGCCATAAAATTGTTTCAAATAGTATTTTCAAAAAATTCCCCTTAAACATTAGATCACTGGTACGCTATTATGCGCTGAGCAATTAGGTATTATGCTGAATCCAAATTTGATTTGTATCTTCTACAGATTGTCTGCAAGATGTTATTATTATTTGTTCTTGCAACATGTGGAGGTAGTTTGCAGCATTCAGTTGTACAGTGGTGCGAGAGAGTACTTAAATGACGATGGACGTCATATAGAATATTTTATATGTATAGTTTACATTATTTTCAGTAGTTGATTATTTATTGTTTTTAATTTGAAAATTGTTATCTACTTCGAAAAAAACATATACAGTAGAACTCGGATATAGCGAGTATCCACGGTATCGCGAAATTTGCTGGTTATGGACGGTACCTCGCTATAAACGAACGCGCGTTGTGGCCACTAATATAAGATGTAATATGTTGGGTACATACATTTTTAAATCTATATACATACATATATATGTATGTATGAATTTAAAAGCATTATTGTCACGCCATACTTTTATTTTTCAAATATGTATAAAAATACATACATACAATAAAAATGAAACATACATAGGTACATAATATGTCCTAATTTTTTATCATTATTGAAAAAAATATGTAATTTTTTCTGCTTGCTTCTACTGGACAAAATTTCTCTATTAATGTCTGTTCCAGTTGATCCGCAGCATTTAAAAACTGTTCTTTTTCGGGATATTTGCATTCAACATACGACATTACAACTTCAACTTCCTCTTCTGGCTCCTCTTCATTACTATCTTCACCTTTGGTGGATTCATTATTGACACAACAATCTGCAAATCGTCAGGGTATTCAGTCACGTCTAGATTTTCATCGATTAGTTCGTACTGCCGCAAATCGGTATCGTCAAAGTCAGAGATATTATTCGACTGAGCCCATTGGGTCAGATCTCTTCCTTCCTCTTTCAGTCGCACAAGAGGAAGTTCATCTTCTTCCGTGAATTCTATTTCAGCGATGAGGCCGGCATGTCGGAAACAGTTCACGATGGTATCTCCGGAGACTTTTCTCCATGCCGTATTTGACTTCAAAATTTGCTTCTGTTAATACAAGTTTGAATTCGACGCTCCTATCGTGGGCATCTATCAGTTTGAGGAGTAACTGTTTTCTATAATAACTTTTTAAACAGTGAATAACATCCTGGTCCATAGGTTGTTAAGTAGCAGTCACATTGGGAGGAAAGAAAACCAGTTCAATCTGAGCCGCTTTTTCTCGCAAGATGGGGCCCGAAAGAGAAACATTTTGTCTCCTCTTTAATGTAAACCATTTTAATAGAGCATTATCTACCTCTTTCCTTTCTGGTTGCTGTATTTTTTAACATTAGGGTTTGTTTGTGTTTGGACCCCTAAATACTTTTCCCTTTTATTCCAAATGTAAAAATTCAATACGGCACCCGTTAGAAACAACCTTACGTCCTAAATATGTGCTCTAATATTAAATAATAAAATGCAAATAAATGTCGTATATGTATATATTAGTTCTTTATATGTATAAGTAGGTTATTAAAATTAAGAAAAACTGTGTGTTCAGATTTGATGGTGGGATAGATTTGCTACTTAATAAAACGTAAGAAGTAGGTATATATCTTTTTTTTAACTTCTGTATTATCTCAACATTCTCAAAGTCTGCTATTAATATGAAGTGCTCTTATATAGTAATATGCTGTTATAACTCAGTTACAACTATACTGTTTTTGACTAAATTGTGTTAAACAGTATTTTTTTCTACAGTTCTCTACATCCTTAAGTTCTCTTCTACCACAACTGTATCTATATCAAGTATTCATTACAAGTACTGATTTAAAAAATAATTTTCTGTATAACTATGCCAGCACAATGGACTTATAGTTACTTTACACATACTTCATATAACTATTTATTTTACTCATGATATTTACTACAAAAATGTTGTTTCAGCTGACATCACATTTAATTCTAAAGTAGTTTCATTTGAATTCAATCATTTAATTTTATTTTCAAAAATAATTTTTCTATTGCTTTAAATGTTTTAGTTAATTTTGAATTAGCTATAGCCGCCACAAAACAATTAAATGCTTTAGAAATGTTTAAAATACTAAAGGGTGGCGTTTATAAAGCATTGTATTGTTTTTTGGCAGCCAATGGTCAACGCAAGTTTTCTTGTTTTGTGTTACGGTTGTGTTGTCCAATAATGTTGTGTTTACTTTGAAAAGTAAACACAACCGTATAGGATCCGATTGAAAAGTTTTATTTAAAAATAAAATAAAAACAATTTAATTTAGGCATAGGCAGTTAACAGAAAATACAGAGATTTAAAAAATTATTTGTGAGCACCGAGAGTAACAAATCTGAAACGAATGAGTGATTTTACTAAAACTAAGTGTTTTTTGTGAATTTACAGAAACGTTGCAAAATGTATGTTTATTGATGAATTATTGGCAATTTTCTTAGCGTCCATGACTGTAATTTTTTATTGAAAATTGTAGATATTTAGAAGATTTATAGACATTATAATATGGAAAATCTTCTACATTCTGCGATTCTGTACTCTTTTCATATTCTGTGATGTCCAAAAAAACCCACATCCTGTATACCACATTATTTGTGTTATCATTAACAAATGCATTTGTTTCACTTTATTATTGCTATAATTTTTGCATCAAATAATTTTTTTATTAATGACTGTATATTGTTAATACATACAAATACTGTATAATTTGTCTAGGCTAGATTATGATGGCAATAATTTGCAAATAATTTAGCAACCCACTGCTTTGTTTATGGATATATCCCATATTCATTCTACATTTATTATATAGTAGACTAATCTCTTATTTTTTAATTAGGGAAATTAATCAGCTAACACTGAATTCAGAAGTTTTTATAATCTTCTTTACATCTAAATCTGTCTTTCTATAGTTAATCTATATTAAAACTCTAGGGTTTAACTTATCCAAAATATAACTGATTTTTTTTTTCTAGAAAAGTCGGAGTAACATAACATCATCATCAGAAAAACTAATCTAATCAATCAAGTTTTTGATATTTAATTTTAGAAAAATGTTACCCTAATATTTTTTTGACATATTTCTAGTTACCTATTTATTGATTCTTGCAGCAGATTACATGATTACTTCATTTTCCTGGGACAAAATGTAAAGATATTGCATGCCTTTGTAAAGACTCTCGATAAAATATGGATGCACTCTGTAGGAATATACAATATTTCCCAAAAAGTACACACCATATGCGAATATTTTTTTACCTTTAAATTTAGGTGAAAACTCAAAAATGTTATTTCATAAAGATTGTTTTCAAACCAAAAAACTTTTGAAACAGATAGACAAACCATCTTGATATCTATCAAATTTGAGAGTAGAAATAAAAAAAATCAGAAAAATTGCTTTTGTGAAAATTTTGAAAAACCGTATTAAGAAAAATTGTTCAGAATTTCATTTTTGACTTTTTTTAAGGCCGATATTCTACAATTTAGTTTTTTCTAATTGATAAAAAATTCTGAATTACCTGAAGTATATTTTTTGACTTTCAGTGTGTAGTCAAGATATAGAAAAAATATAGAAAACAACAAATAGAAGAAAAAATGCTTCAGAAGATGCTTGAAAATTATTGATTTTTATTAATCAAAATTGAACTAGTGATTTGAAAAAATATATATAGTTTTTTTCAATTTTGATATTTAGGTTGGTGTTATATTCCTTGCATATGTTTTAAAATTAATTAGTATGTTACGATGTTATTTTCGTGATAGTTCACTGTCATATTGAATTGCATTTAAATAATACGAAAAATTCATCAAACTTGTATTTTTTTTACCCCAAAAAAAAAAAAAATGGAAAATAAAGAATTGTGGAAATATCGACCTAAAACTTGATATAACGGTCCAAATTTAAATTTTGTTTTTCCTCAATACAATTTTTTGAAATTACTACGAATTTTTAATCTTAAATTTGTCTGATACTGAGATGGCTTGGACTGTCTACTTCAGAAATCAGTTTTCACTTAAATGTGAAGATACAAAATTTTCTCATATGGTGCATACTTTTTCGGAAATACTGTATATCAAGAATTATTAACGTATTGCCTCAATGTGTTGCACAATGCGTTTAGCAGAAACGTAATTTATGATATAAAAAATAATTTCATAAATAATTTAATTTACCATTTCAATAATGCTCTGGCAAGTTTACATCAAGAGTCAATTCAAAAATGTGATTTTTTTTATATTGATTACTAGATTTTTCATTCTCACATTATTTAACATAGTAATCAAAATGCTTGGTCAATATTGCCGAGGCACACCGATTGCAAATTTATATAAAAATCGCCAGCTGGGTAAATGGCATAAGTAAGATAAAATACAAAGTTTGAAGACCAATTGCTTCAAGAATGGATGCCCATTGTTATTGAATCCTTTTATTTTTCTAGGAACATGTTATTAATATGGTCTTTATGATTTAAATCTAAAATCATATTTTACTTGAAAATTGTGTACCTAATTCTTATAGAAAAAATATGTCCACAAATAAAATATTTTATTAAATTTTTGTATTTTTATTTAAGTTAAAAAATATTTTATTGTGTAGAGTTGATCCATCTAGATTCGTCATTCACAAATTAAGCATTGTTAATATACCATTACATAGTGTGTAAATAGTAGGAGTAATTGTGTATAATAAATTCTTCACACTAAAATGTGTCTGTTTTTTATATTCTACACGCCAATTGATTTTTCTTACAACTCTGATAGTTTGGAGTGCAGGCAGTCCTCATTTTTACAGGCAGGTTACGTTCCAGAAATAAGTGACGTAAAACAAATTGACATATAATGAAACATATTTTACGTCTTCTAATATCTTTCTTCATTCTGTTTGTATACGTACTAGTACTCCTTGTACCTAAAATGTACGGTTGCGGTACAGTTGAATTTATTTTATACCTGTATATTAATCAAGAAAATCATAATTTTGTCCATTTTGTTGTCCATGGAGCAATGTAACTTAACTTAATAGAACTTCAAAACTGTACATTTTGGTATAGGAAATGTCTAGAAGAGGATGAATAAAGGAAGCAAAACATATCAAATACTGGGTGATCATAAGATTATTAGCCAGGCTCTAGCTTGAGCATGAAAGTCGATATCGATTTCAAATTGTGGGGATTTATATTATTTAAAAAGGTGCCATCAACTTTTTTACTTTATGTATTCTACGAAAAAATTCTAAGCAACTTTCATGTATGATGTCCTATATCGAAGTTTGACAGTTTTTGAAAAATCGTATTTAATCATGTCAAAATTAACTAAGTTACGTTTTATACTAAACAAATGGAGGTGAGGTCCAAACTAATACAATATTTTAATTTAGTATAACGGCTTGGTATGACGTTTAAAAACAAAAGCCTGTCAAAGATGCATAGATTAAGATATATCTCTGATTGGATCGTTGAATTATTTATTGTGTTCCATTTGAGTAACTTTTAATTACCTCAAAAACTAAAAATTTTAGATATAGGGTCGTGTATATAAAAAAGACATTTGTTTCAAGAATACGAATTTTTAATAAAACATGGGTCATTGCATTAAAATTATTAGTTAATTACGATTAAATATTGACTTCCGTTATATTGCGGTCAGACCGAGGGTTCAAAAGTTTTATAATATCAGTCTTTAGCAGTTCTATAATGAGTAGAGCCCAGATTTCAATCGTATATGATGTCAAATATCAGGATAGGACCGTAGCTCGTATATCAAGGAGTTAAGAAATAATTGGCAATGGAATCTTCAACTTCTAAATACACTTGCTTATGAAGTTGGATACAACTTTTGCTATATAGCTAATATAACTATCGTGTTGTTTACAGGAATGACTTGGTTCATTTTTTTAAGTATGTACATAGGTACTGAAAAAGAAAAAAAGGTTTCAAAGAAAATTGTTACATATTATGTATGTATAAGCAGGTAGGTATACTAGTTTTGAGAGATGCCGAAGACAGCAGTCATCTCTAAAGCAATTTTTCAATTTTCGACCCTCTAAATAATATTATAGTAGACCGTGGATGGAATATGAGGTGTGTAATTTAAGTAATGAGACTGATTTTTTTAAATTGTTCTTTCGAATAGAATTACAATTCAGTATTATCTCCTTCAAAATAACTTCCTTAGTAAGCCACACAGCGCCGGAGACGGTTCTTCCATTCCTTATAGCAGTGGTGGAACTCATATAATTGGAATAGCCTTCAACTGGTCAGTTACATCCGTTTGAATGTTTTCAATGGTCCCAAAATGACTTTTGGTGTTTTTGGTGGTTTTGGTGGTCCTTTGAGGTGCTTTTTCAATCTCGAGAAGAGAAAAAAGTCACAAGGACTCAAGCAAGGCGAATGAGGACGCCGAGGAACAACAGGAATGTTTTTACTAGCTAAAAACTCGTTTACGGAAATGGCTGTGTCACAAGGCGCATTGTCGTGACGCAACATCCAGTTGTTCTGGGTGTTTGGCCTCACACGCATGACCCTTTCTCGAAGGTTTTCAAGAAGTTCTCTGTAAAAGTGTTGATTTACTGTTTGGCCTGAAGGCACAAACTCTTTGTGGACAACTCCCTAGGGCTATCAAAAAAGTAAATCAGCATGCATTTGATCTTCGACTTGTTCATTCTTACTCTTTTTTTGCGTTTTGGAGAGCTTGCAAGTCCCTGACTATCAAAAAGTAACCACATGACCCGTTGGGTCCATGCTTTGGCGCTTGGTTTCCGGGTCGTATTCAAACACCCAAGTCTCGTCACCAGTAATGACACGTTCCAAAAAATGGGGATCATGTTCAATCGGTTCCAAAAGGTATCTTTACCTTTCTCTCCAGATGTCCTTTGTTCCTGCAAAAGGTTTTTTGGAATCATTTTTGCGCAGATTTTTGTCATCCCCAGTTCGTTAGTCAAAATCTGATGAACAGTGGTGTGATTCAAATTTAACTCTTCTCTGATCATTCTTGTCGCCAACCGACGATCTAAACATACAAGATCCTGTATTCTATCGACATTTTCATCGGTTCTTGAAGATGAAGGCCTTCCGCTGCGTGGTTCATCTTGAATCGACTCTCTTCCATCTGACAATGCCTTAAGTCTTAAACCACCGAAAAACCTGGGCTCTTGGAAAAACTCCGTATGCGTGTTGAAGTTTTGCAAAAGTATCCGTTGCGCTGTGTCCAAGTCTGAAGCAAAACCTGATAGTCACTCATTTTTAAAACGCACTAGAAAAAACCGGTTTACGAAAACAGTCACAAAGAACAAACAAATGACTAACAAGTTCAAACTTGTACTGAAGGTCCTTACATGTTAACCTACTGCCCTTCCAAGTCCCGTCTTCGCAGTGTTGCTAGATCGGACGCTACGTTGCCAGTCTCATTACTTAATTTACACACCTCGTATATCAAATGCATCATCCTGCGCAAAAATGTGTATCCGCCCAAAAAAGATTAATGAAAGTGCCCTAATACTCAGGGATGTATGATTATTTAAATTGAACTATTTCCATTTTGTTTGTTATATTCCCCTATTTTCTTGAAAAGTGTATTTTATAACAAGATACCAAAGAAGAAAGAAAGAGAAAAGCACTACTTTCACTTTTTCATACGTTTTTAACGGAGTTAGAGGGACATCCGATCTAATTTACGAAAATCATTTAAAAAAAAGAAGTATCTAGCGTTAATATAGCTTGAACTGGAAGAAGGTAAAATTTCAATACCTATGTAAAATCGTAATTTTGAGAAAAAATTGATATCTCGTCTTTTATTGGTCCAATCCGGCTGAAATTTTGGTATGATGTTCTGCGAATATGTATCTACAGATCCTGCAGGTATGTGCGATATATTTCTATCGATATATATCTAATGTATCGCTAGTATGGGCAATACATTTTCGACCTGGAAACTGCGTTTTGGGCTGTAGCGTAAAATTCACTTTTCCGACATCTGGTACCTTTTCACAGACCGCATCACATTTACAGAAATTGAATCATAGGGCTATTTTATTAAATGAAAATTTAACTGAATCTAGGTATTTAGAGCTTTTGAATAACTAAATAATTTCTGTATTAGCGGAAAAAGGGCAACTTCCAGATAATATATGGTTTCAGCAGGATGGGACGCCACCTCATTATGTTCGTATGGTTCGAGATCGACTAAATCAAGACTTTCTTCACAAATGGAATGGACAAAGGAATTCGTGAAAATGAATGGCCTACGCGTTCCCCCGATCTTAGTCCACTGGATTACTTCCTGTGGGGTTATTTAAAGTAAAAAGTTTATTTTCAGAGACCTAACCGCTTGCCACAATTGCCTTAGAGAATAACTGAGGAAATTTAAAAAAATATATACCGAAAGTAGCGAAGGTTATGAGAGATTTACATTTAGATTAACCTATTGTCATTATACTACTCATAGCTTAATGGACATCTTACCATTAAAAAAGTAAGTGTAATTGTTCGTAGGTCTGTTTTGTCACTAATTAAACAATTATAAACTATTTTTGATCTATTTAGATAATATTAGATAAGATTTAGATAATAATAGACTAATTGAAGAGCGTTATTCCAAAACTACCTAAGTCCAAAAAAATCAGTTTCTAGTTAGAGCTAACATTATATTCCGACTCAACTGTAAGTGATATATATATATATATATATGAGGTATTATACATATTCATTAAAATATTGTAATAAAGGAAGTTAATGTCAAAATAGCTTTTATCCTTTTTTTTTTTTTTTTTACAAAAACATACTGATATGCAATATTACAAAATTGGTCCATGGACTTGGCTTAGTTTTGAAAAAATCAAACAACAGTCACTGAATTATCATTAGACACTACAAAAATGGCTCATTGTTATCGACGGCTTCTTCCACATCATCATCTGTGTTATTTTTCCCAACATTTTTTAGTGCTGCTGCATAAAAGAGATGCTCCTCTTCTGTCAATTTAACATGTTTCAGAAGATGTCTTACATTTGCCCATTTCGCAACGCTGATTATATTGATAGGTGGTGGTTTGACCTTCTCTAAAGCACGTGAGATATCGATATTATTACTTTTAAAACAGCATGTGAGCATTGGGGCCCCGTGTATGTATTTGTTACTGACACCACCTTTTTCCTTTCCGATATGTGAAAGATCGTTGTTCGGTTATCTTAAAGAGCAGTTTTTTTTTAACATACTGTTGGCTAACGCTTTGTGATATTTACTAATACAGTCCCTATTATTCTGCAAAACTGTAGAATTTTCAGAAAAAAATTCGTAATAACCGTTTGGACCTATGATTTTTTCCTTTTTTTCGTATTTCCTTTTGAGAACGTCCAAATACACGATCGGCTGGCATGTAGCTATGTCCCCTGATCGGAAATATGTGTTGTATTTCTTGAAAGATACTATTTTGTACATAACACAGAAGCACAAATATAACAGTAGAATTCTTCTGACCAGGGCATAAGGGCAAGCGTCAGAGAAAAGTTTTAAGGTATGCGGTCTTTGTTTTGGATCTGACTCGCTGTATTTGGCTTCTAATGCATTAAGAAAACGTACTAACGCAGAGCATACTTCATTGGCACCTTTCGCGCTTTCATTTTCAGTCTAGGTATATGCGGATGGTTATATATATATAACACTTCTAAATAATGTAATAATTTGTAGCCGTAATAACACAAACACACGTAAAGTCGCCTGCTAGTAAAGATGTTAAGCACAAAACATATACTATAATGTTAAGATTACATTGAATCAGCTGCTAGTAATTACAAGTGCGCATGCGCAGAGGACTTAGTTTAACTTTGGAATATTTATTTTATGGACTTAACTCAGTTGTGGAAAAAATCTACAAACGTCTACGGACTTATCAGTGAGACATAGGCTTGTTTTGTAAAATATTAGTCAATATTATGCTTCGGGACATTGGTAGCTACAAGACGCTAACGTGGGCCCGAATTTTAATAATTTGGACTTAGTTAGTTTTGGAATAACACTTCAATTACATAATACTTTTTTTTAGATAACAGATTTTTTCACAATTTTTCTTTAAAAAAATTTTACGTAATGACATTAAAATCACTTATTGTATTACTTATAAATCCTACTTTTTAGTTAGTAACCATTTTTGTTACCCAACACTACATCAATTTGAAATTTTTATATCGTTTTATTTTCTTGTTGAATTAGTTTTGAGAATTGTGATAATAATTGTATTGTTATTTATAGTTCTAATTAGCGATATTTATAATTATTATACCTAGCTTGGGAGTAGGGCACTTGTCGATCAACAGTTATACGACCAAAAAATACAGTTTAAGGGTCTTCATTTAAAAATAATAATTCTTTTCACATTAGTATTATTATTATCACATATGGGGCAGGTGCAAGCCCTGTGCACTTCTTTTCACATACTCTTTTTTCTTTTTGTCTCAATCTTAACATTTGTTATCTTCTTGGCCTATCCTTAATTCACATTTTTTTGATCGATACGATTTGGAATAATGATACTAATAACGTTCAAAAAACTAGTTTAACGTGAAAATTTTGAAAAAATAAATACTCTTCTAGAAGTGATACGTGATTTGTAACCTTTTGTTAATCTTAAAAAAATGATTTTCATTTCAAAAAGAAAGTTGACCCAGTTGACACATGAACAGTAACAAATTATTTTTTGTCATACAATTTTTTGTGAAAATTTCATTGTTTTCTGATTCCTCGTTTCCTTGGTATGGGGGAGATACTTCTGTTAGCAGAGTCTGTTATTAGGTTATAGGGAACACAAATGATAAACACACGGTAGAGTTGAGATACGTTTATTTAAGTTAAAGTGACCAGATTTTCATCTTGCCAAAGACATGTTCAGCTGGTTCACATCGACTAAGCTATAGTTAATTTTTCGCGCCGTAAGGAACGAGCTAAATAGCGCCGCGGGCGAAAATTCTTAAAACTTTCAAGGTCACGCGTTTTCCTGGCACTTCAGAATTTCAATGAAAAATACATGTACATAAAAATATAGACTTTCACAAGGATACTTTTTGGAATTTGATGCCTTTTTGAAATACTAATATTTAATCACGATCGATACGATACATCGATACGTCTTCAGATTAACCTAGAAGACATAATTACACTTTAATTTAAGTATCGTTCGATAGGACAGAAAGGTATTGAATAAATTGTTAAACTCCAGTTTTACTAAAACGCATCGGGTGACTTCACAATCTGTCAGTTAGTGTTTCATATATGTAATAATCTAAACAAAGACATAAACGAAATGTCATGTAAGCTTAACCACAATATTTCAGTCAGCGATATCACGAAGTTAAGATTAAAGAGATCTTAATGATCTCTCTACACTGATTCATTTTTGTATATATTTATGTATTTACATTTCCATAAGTCAATAACTTCACAGACTCACCCTGTATAAATCAAAAGTAAAATACAAATATTTAGAGCTCATATAAGTTAAGTATTATTAATATTAATAAGGTGGAGTAAAAAACTAAGACGGTAGATAAATATTTGGAGAGATTTTATATGTATGTATGTACGTAGGTAGCGAAATAAAGCTCAATACAACGAAAAATTAAACAGAAGTTCGACACGTGTACGTAATCTCTTCCGCACGGAACAAGTGCACGTTTCTTGTCACGAAAATCGTATTCACATGTTTTGCAAGTCCCATCGTGCATAAACATTGCGAAAGATCAAAACATTTTATGTAACCCCTATATCAAAACGGCAAGAAGGACGTACATATTTATACACGTGTTGTGTATCTGAAAGTATAATGCATATACAGTGTGTCCCAAATGAAATAAACCCTCTACAGAGTTAACCAAATATTTCCACCGCTACACGATTTTGAGAAACGGGCATATTTTCGAAAAGAATAAATATATCAACAATATCGTATATCAAATGTGACGTAATGCGTGGCCTTATGAGTCCCTCTAGATTAGTATGAAAGTGCAAACGGATTTTGTTGTTAAAATGGCAAAATAACGAATGTGGTCTTGGTTGTCTCTTAGTTGTCAGATTCTTAATCAGCGACCTTGAAAACCCATGTATACAGTTTTCAGTGCAAACTCTAGCAAATTTAAATTTGTTGTCCCCTATATAGGATTTGTCCGCCATATTAGATACGCCATCTTGAACATTTAAAATCCGGCGACATATTTAAGATCTTGGTGACCCTAAAACCCCAAAATAATGATGTTTCAACCAAAAGTCGAGGAACCTTTTTTTGAGTCAGTATACTGGGTTTCCCGTCTCCGAAAGGTTAAACAGTATTATGACATGTTATCTACATTGTCATTGTATAGCAGCTACGTCTTCAGAAATGCCAAATTATGTCACACTAAAATTGTGACACAATTTGGTAAATAAAATTGTAAATTTTAGTACAACCAAAGCAAATCATATTTTTCTTCCTTTGGTCGCTGCTTCGTCTTTCACACTATCTCTCACACAAATCCGAAAACGGGACGCGCCACAGAGGCGTACGCATCATAATTATAGACATCCAAAAAAAACCGTCATCAAAGTTGGCCGAGAAAAAAAACGTATTTCTATTCTTAATCGAATTTATAACCTTATTTACTTGTCAAGACTGTCACCTTATATGACAGCCATTGTTTATTTTACAAATTGTGACACTCACTTGTCAAAAGTTTGACATAACCGAAAAGTTAAGACATAACCGCTATTTCCATCTCTCTCGTTCATAGCCAGAGTTGATGACGTTTTTTTTGGATGTCTATATATTAATACATACATAGTTTCACATACTTTGCATTGTATTAATACATACTTTTACATCATAATTATTGTGATACACGAAAGTAATTGGTATCAAAAACAATCAATTGTTACAGTTTATAACGTAACAATGTATTGGACACATCGGAGGTTGTACAACAGTGCCGGCTGACACGGGATTACTGCAATCAAATCAATCGCGCAACTGGTTTTTCATCGTCGGTAAATTAAGGCAGCCCCCATCGCATTAAGGGCTTCAAGATAAGTGAGAGTAATAAACTTTTTTTGAGTTTGGGTAACTTAGAAGTTTGATGTTTGATACGCTATGCACACCAATAGAAAATATAGGACTAGATAATTTTTAATTTAAATCGGTTGATATGTGGGTTAATAGTAGGTTCAGAATGTTTGCTATAACGCGTGTTAAACTGCGATTAACTCTCCTGCTCTCTCGCAAAGGGACCGCGTACTACGGCGCATACGCGAGTCTCGGCGCGTTGTCGGGCATGGTCAGTGGCGTACGAATGCACGGGCAAGAAATACACTCGTACATAATTTACAAGGTGCTTAAAAAATACGGTTTATACTTTAAATTATCATAGGGTTATATAGTGCCGCTCATGCGTTATGGCGCACATTTCCGACCCTAGTTAATAGGAGTTGAATTTAAAAAATAATTAAAATTTTGCGTATAAAATGTATCAAGATCAGTGCAAGACCGATAATGTACGGGTTGCTAAACAGTTCTTTTAAATAATCGGGTTGCAAAACTATTAAAAAAAAACTGAAAAAAAAAACGTAATTTGCGTATTATCACTAGAGTAACAAATTTTAATTCACTTCCATTGGCGTCAATATATTTAATTAAATTAAAATTAACGTACTTATATAAAATAAATAAAATACTTACAATTAGCGAGCGGAATGGCTAAAACTACCTGCGGGAACAACAGGCAAAAACCGTTGGCCGACTCGAGGCAGAGCGATCGTTCACGATTGATGACGGACGAGCTGGTCGACGCCACTGGGAATGAAATGAAAATCTGATACTGTCGTTATATCAGTTATCTATAAGTTTTTGGGACAAATCAACCTTTTTCAGTTTCTCTCCGGGATGCCTTGACAAGACATTAAAATGTAGGACAATTCTGAAAATTCAGGACATATAACAATTCTAACTATTTTCTACATACATTACGTACAAAATGTTTTTACTAGGGTCCTAAAGGGCAAATAAAAGAAATAGGTACTAGTTGGAATCTCTTCTTTTGTCTATTGTCTGAATTATTAATTATTATACACTAGCGACCCGCCCCGGCCTCGCACGGTTTACGACATCACATTAGAAACCTTTAAAATTATCAGTGATTCTCTACTATATTATGCATGTATTATACATAGAAACCTTCCTCTTGAATCACTCTATCTATTAAAAAAAATGCATCAAAAATCCGTTGCGTAGTTTAAAAGATCTAAGCATACATAGGTAGGGACAGACAGCGGGAAGCGACTTTGTTTTGTACTATGTTATGATATGATATGTATGTATATCGAGCCAACCCAAAAAAAGTCATCAAAATTTGTCGAGCAAAAAAAAGAAGTATTTCTATTAAACATCGTATATGTACATATCATAAGTGTATAACCTTATTTAATTGTCGAGGCTGTCACATTATGTGAGAACCATTATTTGTTTTACAATTGTGACAGTCGCTTGTCAAAAGTTTGACATAATTGAAAAGCTTCGACATGACCGTTATTTCCATCTCTCTTGTTCATAGCCAGATTTGGTGACGTTTTATTTTTGGATGGCTTATACAGCTTGAGATGATATCAAACCAAATATAATTTATTCACGTGATCACGTGGCATTAGAGGAGTTTAAATGTTACGTTGACTTGGGAATTTGCATTTACAAAAAAAAAACCGTCTCCCTCATTTTTCGTATTTTTTTTCATCTGTAAAGGATTTACATAAAAAATATATGTAAGTAGGTAAGGTAAGGTAGGTAGGTAGGTACTTACATATACATACATATGTATGTATGTAGTATATAAATTATTTTACGTAACAAATTATGCAGATAGGGTCTGTATGTACTCTTACATATATCTTGTATGTGCCTAGTTTAATAGTAATAATGAGTATTAAGTTTTTTTTGTCTTATATAACTACTTTCAATGTCATTCTTAGTCTTTACAATGATTTTATAAAAAATATGTGTTAGTAAAAGTAAAAATGTCTAGTCATAATAATCGTTGATGGGTACATAATGGCAACTATAACAAATCACGTGGTTTTCCACGTTACCTTAAACGTGATCTGTAGTTTAGATCATGTGTAGACAGATCAATAAACTCAGACTTACGCTCGGCTATCTATCTTTCACTTCGTTCAGGTATGTAGACAAGTAGTTGTCGAAAACGAACGAAATCGGATATTAAATATATTTGTCGTACTTGGATAATCTAATAATTAGGAAACAGACAAGTTACTCATTAGCAGGCGGTGCCAATATGTGAGGGTATGTTTATCGAGAGAATGTGTATTGGGTCACGTAGTAGTCTATGAAAAAGAGAGAAACAAAGTATGTAGGTGAGTCTCAGATCATTTTCATCGCTCACGTGTACTCTAGCGTGTTCATTCCCATCGTATCAGTCTACGGATTCAAGTTGACGAAGAAATTGGTGTGATTCGCAAGTGTGCTGCGACACCTGTCAAAATTTCCGTAAACAATTGAAGTAGTTTATTATTGTGATCGTAGAGCAATCCGAAAGTTCTGTTACATGGTATATATTTATGGTGCTAAAATATTTTTAAATAAATGTGATTGTGTGTTATTAAAATACCTAATATTCCAAATAAAATAAATATGGATATGACACAAACTTACTGGGAAGAAAACTCCAATATTCAACGTGTAAAATACGAAAGGTAGGTCCTGCCTGGCTGAATAATATGGTTTTGATGTAAATATATTTTTTTATGGTTTTCAAAAGTATTATTGCTGAAAAGTAGATAAAGATAATCGTTATGACGTAAATGCGTCTCATTATGTGTATTTACTCATTCAGTTCCGAAATGATATGGCTATTAATAACTCGATTTAATTATACAAAATTGCAAAAGATTTATATTTATTTTTTTTAAGTTAATAGCTGCTGTACAACACAACCTGTTTAACATGTTTTTAATAATCCACATACATTACCTGTCTCCATCAAATTTTAAAGGCATTCAGTCTATACATACTTACCTACATATGTATGTACATACATATACATATGTACATATGTATACACCCGATTTATTTTTCCACTTGATTTTAAAAACCGGTAATTTCTGCAGATACATAGAGCGCATACATATTGATACCTACAACCCATGATCAAACAAATAATTATGTTTTTTTTTTCACGGTTTAATTGGCAGTCGCAAAGCCAAAAATATAGAAATTAGTAGATAAGATGGTAACCTAGGGACTTTTAACAGGTTTAACAGCCTATGTGCATATTTTATTAACCCCATTGCCTACGTTAAGTTGAAGTTCTTTTACTCATAGTGTCTGCTCAGAGGCCAAAAAAGTTGGTTTACAAAGTTCTTTCCAGTTGAACAACTTTTGTATAACTAACTAGTATCTGTATGTATGTATAATTCGTGTATCGTATACCTAGTTTACCTAATAAATGCTAACTAGAAAAACTGAATACATGGTCCCCCTCTTATTTCATACCATGTATTAATATTAACTGTTCGTTAAAATAGCGTAAAACTTTTTAGACTAGCGCCATTTGCGTTCTATTCGAGTTAAATACTTGCGGTTTTTAAATTTCGGTAACCTGTAGGGCTAACCTATAGCTGTGACTTTAATGATTCGCCGTTCACTCTCCAAAAAACTAACCTCATGTCGAAATATGAATTCACAAGATTTTGACGGCCATTCAGAGACTTACGGGATGGACTCAGGAAATTGTCGGGTAAAAACTCCATTCCGGCCACACATTAAGAGACCTCAATAAGTTTTTGGTCGCTGTCCCATCTCTTCAACTCATTTCCAGACTCTCTTAAGTCACCCCTTTGCATTTACGCAGGGTTTTGCATGGTTTGACCTCTGTTGGGCGAATCCATTGATCCTAAGGCTGCTTAATAGAATTGGTGTGGGGTGCCTCAACTCACCAGGCCACATCCCCCCACTCACCCCCTCTGGTTCCGTTCCTGTAGAAGGCTGCGTGGGTTGTCGTTTTGTCTCATTCATTTTGTCGAATTCATATCATGGCATTACTTGAAGGCTCTCGAAGTTGGCGGAACACACTGCGGATGGCCGATTGAGCGCCTAAAGTGATATTCCAACTCCAACCCACGCCTGAAAATTCGACGCCTTAAGGGGTTGTAAGCAGTTATTGATGCGTGGGGTGACCCAGAAAGTTTTCTGAGGATGCATGAACTCTTTTTGGCACATCCCGAGTCGTCCGTCTCCTTCAAATCCTCGTTTGCCTCCCATTATCCTATTTTTTGACCACCTCCAAAAAATTTTTGAGTGGATGAAAATTCCTGAAAGAGGTACGCGGAACCTTCCTTTGCATTTGTGTGAATCGACAGTCGCTAAATTCGAGAGAATTGGTACCCGCGGCAAGTGTTCATGTGACTTGGGCTCATGAAACCTCGACTAGGCTAGCTCCTACGAGGCAGACCACTCCCAACAGCACCTTTTTCCACTAATTTTACAAACGAGAGCATGTTCGGGTGGCCTTCTCCGGAGGCGCTAACCCAGTTGACGCTACATGAGCCCAAATCACAATGAACACGGCGCGCGGACCAAGCATCTCTGGCGAATTTGGCGATTGTCGATTCACACAACTGCAAAGGAAGGTTCCGCCTACCCAACAAGCCTTCTTTCAGGAATTTTCACCCACTCAAAAAATTTTTTAGAAAGGGTAAAAAAAGAGGACAATGGGACGCAAAGAGGATTTGAAGAAGAAACGATTCGAGGTGGGCCGAAAAGGATTCAAACATCCTCAGGAAGGCTTTCAAAGTCACCCCACGCATCAAGACCTCCTTACAACCTCTCAGCGCGACAAATTTTCACAGGAGTAGGTTGGAGATGGAATATCACATTTGGCGGTCAATCGGCCGTTCACAGTGAGTCCCGTCAACTTCAAGAGCCTTCAAGTAATGCCATGACATGAATTCGAGACAAATAGACATCTCACTCAGCCTTCTACAGGGGCGGAACCAGAGGGGGTGAGTGGGGGTAGGAGTAGGTGCGGCTAGGAGGGGGTGTTTGGGTTGTCAAAGGGTGAAAGCGAGTTGTGGCACCCCACACCAATTTATTAGGTTAGCCATACACATAGAGGTGTACCACAGAGGTTTACCAATATTGTCCGCCTCAAGAGGTAAACCTCGGCGTGTTTACACTTCGTACCATGAAAATCCACAGGCGAACAGACTTCTGGAGTCGAGCTAGGCGGAATTGAAAAATGATATTTTCTACCGCTAGAGGTGACCAGACCTCCGCGCGTGTGTGGGTCGTGTGAGGCTTACCTCCGGTCAGTTGTAGTCAGACAAGCGCAGAAAGAGGGTGTCTTTTGTGTTTTCCTATGTTTTAATTTGCGCGAATGTTTTTATTTGCATTCAGTTTATTCTCAAGTAGTTGCGCAAGTCTCTAACTCGAATAGAACGCAAATAGCGCTATTCAAAAAAGTGTTACGCTAATTTTGACGAGCAGTTTATAATGAATGATAAAAACTAGGTAACTTTTTCGTTTCCGACGACGAGACAATTTTTTCCTTGTTTCTGAAATATTCTAACATGATTTTATCTCTACCTGTTCGCGTTTGTATTCCCCTGTTCGTTCGTTTATTTCTTTCTAACTAAATTAAACCTACTCTTAGTAGACGACGCGCTCATTGTACTTTTAAATCAAATATTCGCGCTTAAAATTGACATACGGAAATAAAGGGCCCACCATTCCCCCTTCCTTCCGACCCAATATCCTTTCCTTTTGTTTCCGTTTGTAGCGAACAGTTACGAAGTCGCATCTCATCTCGGCACAACGCATAATTCGAGTAACTATTTTTCGCGTCTCGTTGCGGCGTATCACGCTAGTAAAACCTTTCAATAATCCACGGTGGTGTTCCCCCATCTCCTGGAGACAATTCGTCTTTTCGCCGCGACGCGACAAATTAACATTTTCGAGAATCAACAAGCGGTGTTTCCATATCTGCTGAAGACACCTAGAGACAGAAAATACGGCACCCAGGGTCATCCAGGACATCGCAAATCATACAGTCCGTAAGTAGATGCGTTAAATGTTTCGCCAACAAACATTCCTTGGTCCTTCATCGTCGGATTAATCCTGTTAAAACCACATTTCCTGTGGCCCGACCGTCGCATATTTTAATATACGTACGTAATTCGTTAATTTTTTTGAGGTTAGCGTGCTGTTTTCCCGCGGTCACATTTTTTTTACGGCGTCGTTTTCTAACCGGTTGTTTTGGTCACGTCGACCGATTTAATACCGCGTTAAGACGCACATATTGTCGTTTTCTTTCGTATTTTATTTGCTTATTGTCGTTTTGTATTTTGCCAATTTTCTCTGTTAAATCCGGATTTAGGAGAAAACATGGCTCAAAATAAACATATTCGGGAACAACGTGCTCTCCGTGAGAGTTTGTATTTACGATTAGAAGATATAGCTACCGTTGCGGCTTCCTTTCAAACAGAACCCGAAAATCATACCGTGCGTCGTATGCTTGAAGTAAGAAGCGAGTCTGTAAAAAACATTTATGATGATATTTTAAAAATTCACGGGGACATAGTCATGAAGGTTGCGACTTTACCGGATTCTAACCTGGATGAGGAACATGCTTTTTTGAAAAGAGTAGACGAGACTTATTTTACTATTCAATCCATAGTTCGCGAGTTGCCGGTTCATTTTCGGTCCTCGGCCCAGTCGCCAGTTGCCGATAAAACTTCAATTGTCCAAACGTCGAAAACGCGTTTGCCAAAACTGAACTTACAAACATTTGATGGAAAATTAGAAAATTGGAGCGCATTCATTCAAGTCTTTAATAGAAGTATTCATGATAACAACACGTTAGCAAATGTCGAAAGGTTTGAGTATTTGTTGGGTTGTCTATCGGGTGAGCCTCTCAACCTAATTAAAACTATTGTGCTATCAGACGATAATTACCCCATTGCATACAAAACATTATTAGATAGATATGACAATAAAAGAGAGCTAGCAACTCATTATTGGGATCGTTTACGATCATTGCAGAAATTAAAAGATGAAACCCCTAGTGGTTTACGAAGTCTTATTTATAATTTTAATGAAAACTTATCAGCTTTGCGGGCATTAAAAATTGCAGATTCATTAGAGGATTTTATGTTGCTTAACATTCTTTTAGAAAAACTTGATTCTAAAACTCGTCGATACTTTGAAGCAGAAATTAGGAATTTGAAAGGTGAAATACCTGCATTCGATACATTAAATACCTTTGTAGAGAGTCAGTGTCATGTTCTTGCTGCAGAGCATTCGACCTCCCTTAAAAGCAATACTTATACTTCAAAAAACAATAATACATTTACATCGCGTCCAAAATTGGTATCGTCTCTGGTAGCTAATACTTCGAAACAAAAGTGTTTAGTTTGTGAAAAAGATCATATAATTTACCGGTGTCCCGTGTTGAAAGCCAAGTCTCCCGCAGATCGCTTCAAGGTAGTTAAAGAAAAGAGGCTCTGTATCAATTGTTTGAGGCCGCACCAAGTCAAGAATTGCTCTTCTACATCCACTTGTCGTACCTGTCATAAGAATCATCATACTTTGCTACACTTCGATAGGTTTTCGGGCAGCTCAGGAGCTATAAATGAAACCAGTGATAGTGGTAATACAGCACCAGCTGAAATAGTTGTGCCCACTGTCAATGCATTGGCTAGTTCACTTTCTCGTCAGGTAGCTCTGTTATCCACAGCCCTTGTTGACGTTCATGACTCGCAAGGACACCCGCACACCTTACGGGTTTTAATAGATAATGGTAGTGAGGCTAGTTTCATTACAGTAAAGGCTGCTCGTAATCTTAACTTGAAAAGACAGCATGACAAAATTCAAATACAAGGTATTGGTGCAAATTCTAGTATATTTTCATCGGGTTCAATCCATTGCAAGATAAGTCCTCATGGATCATGTCAACCCGCGATACATCTAGAAGCTCACATCATACCTCATGTTGCTTCGGTAATACCTTCTCAATCATTACAGTTTTATTCGTGGGATCATATTAATAATCTGAAATTAGCTGATCCAAATTTCTACATTTCTCGCCACGTTGATCTCTTGCTGGGTGCTGACGTTTATGCTCAACTTATTCGCCCGGGCCTTGTCCTTGCCCCTAGTCCTCGTTGCCCCTCAGCGTTCAATACCATTTTCGGATGGGTATTATCTGGCTCAGTTCAACCTGAACAAACTAATGAACGCGTCATCAATTCCTTTCATGTCAAAATCATGGAAGATTGCCCAGAGAATGACCTTGGAGTCCACTATGAGACAATTTTTGGCAGGTTGAAGAGGTCCCCATGATCTCGACTAGCCCGGACGATGAGCTATGTGAGAAATTGTACGTTGAAGGGTATAGCAAACTCCCATCTGGTCGATTCGTCGTTCCCTTGCCTTTTCGAGATTCTAAACCTGTTTTTCCTGAATCTAAAGATATTGCAATTCGACGTTTTTTCGCTTTGGAGCATCGTTTGAAAAAGGATCCTGTTCTTAAACAATCATATGTTGATTTCATGCGTGATTATCTGAATTCTGATCACATGGAATTAGCTGCCCCCATCGATGAACTCGATTCCTACTACATTCCTCATCATCCGGTACTGAGATCTGATTCTTCATCAACAAAATTGAGGGTAGTCTTTGACGCATCGGCCAAAGCCGCCAACAACCAATCATTGAATGATAATCTGCTCGTGGGATCAAAATTACAACAAGACATTGTCGAGATTTTGCTTAGATTTCGTTCGCACTCGGTCGTTTTTATAACTGACATCAAACAGATGTATCGACAAATCCAAGTTGCACCTCAATACTGGGATTATCAGCGTATCATTTGGCGATTCAATCCCGATGAACTCCTGACTGAATATAAGCTTAAAACTGTTACTTACGGTGTGTCTTCTGCACCTTTCTTAGCTTTGCGAACAATGCAACAGCTGGCTCTTGATGGACAGACTAAATATCCCGCAGCCTCAAAGGTCCTGCAAACTGATATCTACGTGGATGACATCATCACAGGTTGTGACTCATTAGCTGCAGCACAGAATCTACAATCTGAGCTTATTCAACTGTGTGAATCTGGAGGGTTTCCTTTACGAAAGTGGTCGAGTAACCATTCAGATCTATTAGAAACACTTCCGGCCGAACATTGTCAAGCCCCATTTTCTTTCGACTCAGTACCCACACTCACTCTTAAAGTTTTAGGCCTCCAGTGGTCCCCAATGACAGACACGTTCACGTTTAGACTAATGTCCTTCGACCGTCCATGTACAAAACGCGGAATTCTGTCAGAATTAGCACGTGTATATGATCCATTGGGATATCTCACTCCCTGTCACCTTCTACATAAAGCACTTACTCCAACAGATATGGCATTCCAGCTGTGACTGGGACGATTCTCTGCCTGAACCTCTTACTCGTCAATGGTTAAAGTACAAATCAGAAATTTATTTTCTCTCAGACATCAGTGTGGATCGTCAATTAATTTTCGACCGGAACAGTCCATGTCAAATCCATGGATTTTGCGATGCATCACTGGCTGGATATGCAGCAACGGTTTTTGGTCGGTTTAAGCATGGGGAGTCTTACATAACCCGTTTAATTATATCCAAATCAAAGGTAGCACCTACAAGGTCAAATAAATTAACTATTCCCTCGGTTAGAGTTGTGCGGAGCAGTGCTTTTGTCTAAATTACTACACATGGTTGTGCAAACATACTCTGGTGTTTTGAGTATATCAGATGTCGTTGCCTGGACTGATTCGTCTATCGTCTTGTCGTGGATCCATTCATCTCCTCATCGTTGGAAAACATTCGTTATGAACCGAGTAGCCTATATACAAAAACGTGTGCCTTCTATTAACTGGCATCATGTCTCATCTATCGACAATCCAGCAGATTGTGCATCAAGAGGTATCCTTCCATCTCAACTCGTGAATCATCAGCTTTGGTGGTCCGGACCACCATGGTTATCGCTACCATTCGAACAGTGGCCTCAATCTGATAAATTAGCTTCCTCCCTCCAGTCAAATACGGAATCACTTTGCGAAGAGGGAAAAAACTGTTAAAGTGTTTGTCGTTCAGATTGAACCATCTGTTCTCATGCAGTTATTACATAGGTTTTCTTCACTTCAAACGATATGTCATGTGCTGGCATATGTTGTTCGCTTCCATCATAATAGCAAAAACCCCCTTGACCATAAGGTGGGACCCATAAATAACGTTGAATACCATGACACTCTTCTGAGGTTGGTGAAACTGGTTCAAGGTCAAGTATTTCAATCTGAAATTCACAAGTTAAAAACCAATCAACTCTGTTCAAGGCCTTTACGTAAGCTGAATCTGTTTCTTGATGACCAGGGCATCCTCCGAGTAGGTGGTCGTCTTCGACATTCCAAATTGTCATTTGAACATAAATTTCCCGCGTTGCTACCACAAAAACATCGTTTGACCAACCTCATCATTGAGGATGTGCATAAAAGGAATCTCCATCCTGGAGCAAAAACCCTTCATTATTTAATACTGCAGAATTTTTGGATTCTATCCGCTCATAGAGCTATAAGAAAATGTCTATCCAATTGCTATAGATGTTTTCGAGCTAAACCTCAAGCGTTACAGCCACCAATGGGTGATCTACCCCCATGTCGTTTACAAGCACTAAGAGCTTTTCAAATAGTTGGTGTTGACTTCGCAGGCCCTTTCACTATAACAATGAATCGTGTTCGAGGTGCTAAAACTCTCAAGGCATATCTCTGCCTATTCGTCTGTTTATCCACTCGTGCTGTTCACTTAGAAATAGTCTCCGACTTATCAACTGACGCATTCCTAGCAGCATTTCGCCGCTTCATTGCTCGACGTGGATGCTGCTCTGAAATTCATTCTGACTGTGGCACTAATTTCGTAGGCGCTTCTCGACAATTACTGAACTTTGCTCAAAGTGCGGCCTCTATTGAACATATTCAATGGAAATTTAATCCTCCTTCTGCCGCTCATTTTGGAGGGATCTGGGAAGCAGGGGTTAAATCCGTAAAGACCCATTTGACTCGCGTTATTGGAGATCAGATCTTGACTTTTGAAGAATTGTATACGGTTTTCGTACAGATCGAAGCATTGCTAAATTCGCGTCCGTTGACTCCCACAAGTTCCGATCCGAACGATTTGAATGTTTTGACGCCGGGACACTTTCTGACTCTAACTCCACTAACTTCATTCCACGAACCTGATTTAACTAACATCAAATTAAACCGGCTCACACGATGGCAATTGATCCGGCAAATGCACCAACATTTCTGGAAACGTTGGAATCTCGAATTCCTACATACGTTACAACAAAGGTCTAAATGGACCGACCCTTCGACTCCTATTAAAGTAGGTTCTGTCGTCTTGATTAAAGACGATTCATCTCCTCCGTTACACTGGCGCGTGGGTCGGGTCCTCGAAACTCACCCAGGCTCAGATAATGTAGTACGAGTCGTTACTTTGAAAACCGCGTTAGGAACTCTTAAAGAGACCCGTGGTTAAACTATGTCCTCTCCCTATTCTCTTTAAACTTAAAATACTTCGTATTTTAGGCGGGGGTATGTTCGCGTTTGTATTCCCCTGTTCGTTCGTTTATTTCTTTCTAACTAAATTAAACCTACTCTTAGTAGACGACGCGCTCATTGTACTTTTAAATCAAATATTCGCGCTTAAAATTGACATACGGAAATAAAGGGCCCACCATTCCCCTTCCTTCCGACCCAATATCCTTTCCTTTTGTTTCCGTTTGTAGCGAACAGTTACGAAGTCGCATCTCATCTCGGCACAACGCATAATTCGAGTAACTATTTTTCGCGTCTCGTTGCGGCGTATCACGCTAGTAAAACCTTTCAATAATCCACGGTGGTGTTCCCCCATCTCCCTGGAGACAATTCGTCTTTTCGCCGCGACGCGACAAATTAACATTTTCGAGAATCAACAAGCGGTGTTTCCATATCTGCTGAAGACACCTAGAGACAGAAAATACGGCACCCAGGGTCATCCAGGACATCGCAAATCATACAGTCCGTAAGTAGATGCGTTAAATGTTTCGCCAACAAACACTACCCATTATCTTTTAATGCGATATTAGAAATTGTTGCTATGAGCTATGAACTACGTGTCAAAAGAATACTGTTATTTTTATAATGCTCAATTTAATTATAATGTTGACGGTTCCTCAAGGCATCCTAATATTCGTCAAGAATATTAAGTACCTAGGTAGTCCTGATGAGACCGGGTGAAACACGATCATGGTATTGATATCCCCCTTTTCCTTTCATTAACACGAAGTTTTCAAATTTTCGTTGTCTTATATTCGTAACATTTATCAACTTTTCACATACCTAGAAATATTTATATCACGCCCGACTCCACTGGAAAGGCTACAAACTTTGAAAATTTGACATCCTATATGTTATTGAATATTTGAAACCCCCACAATTTTCGAGTTCAGTGATATAAAATAAATGAGTTTTTACCCATTCAAATGTTTTTTTTTATCGTTTTTTAATTTTCAGTTAAAGTATGCCATTACCCATTACTGTTTAATTCATTTTTAATAATCCTAGTTGCCCTGAAAATCTGTATACCAACTTATTATTGAAATTTAATAACTACGATGATTTGACAGATAAGGCGACAGGCATTTGGTCACAGCGCCCTTAATTAATGATGTTATAAAATGTTAATCTGGCAGTGATGTAATCTCCTGCTTTATCTGTTCCATATATGGGGCAGAATTTGTGCCATGCAAAAAAGTACTGGAGGCTTCTATAGAGGGGTAATTTCGAATGACACCATGATGTAGTGTTTGATGCTACTTAAAAAAATGTTTTTGGTCGAAAATAATTTTGGTTTCCTTTAAACTGCAGTAGCTAATGTATTGTGGCGAAAACACCAGTAATATTTATCGCCGCCCGGTTAGCCGTACAGCAAAACAAGAGTGCTCACCGACACGTCACCGCGTTGCATAAGCCTCCAGGACCTTCCGCAAACTTCGACCTCTTTCGAGACGGAATGCTAGAATATGCCAGCGCCAGCCAACCGGGTATACAGTAAGGGGCAGCCTAATGCGTACATAGCCGAATGAAGGGCAATTGATAATTTAACTTCTTTGTAAGTAGAGTAAACATGAGGTGAGAACCAATCGCGATCCAATCGCTAGCGCTGGCGTATGAAAGGCATCCGGTTTGTCGGTAGGGCTGTTTGAGTTAAAATTTGAAGTACCATTTTATATTGGTCTAGTGCCTGATTAGAAAAGTGCGTTATTACGAGCGTATTGTAGAAGCACTACATACATTCATAAAAATAAAAATGGATATTTATCACTTTGACGAAAAAAGTTCAAATAATTAAATGACAGACGGTATGAGCGCGGCCGCCGACAACCGCGGAGATCCGGGACGGGGCAAGGAGAGTGCATTAGTGGTTTGTTCTGCCTTCGTTCGCTGCGTGCGTTCGCTGTTGTCATATCAACATAATATTCCTATTAGATATTTTAAAATTGTTTCGCAGCTGTTTAAAGTAATATTAACTGTTTAAAATTATTTCACAGTAGTTGGGTTGAAAAAAGATAACAGTAAACTTTATTATACGATACGCAATGCAGTCTGAAAATTAAATTGGCTTATATTAATTGATCGTACATCAATGCATTTTATAAATATAGGGTTTTTATAAAGACTTATTATGCAGAGTTAAGAGTTACAGTTAGTTCTGGCAACGTTGCTCTTTAGATTTCCGGTAAGACCCCCGCTTAGCTTTCTGTACAACCAAGCCCCTCCGGCCCAAGGAATTCGTCTAACTACTGTATGATATAAAAATGTATCATTTAATATGTATTTAATATCCACCTATGTACGCATTAGGGTGCCGCTTACTGTATAGAGAGGCATATCGACGCGGGATTTTTAGTCTATCTATGAAATAAATCTCTCGGTCGCGGTCTTCGGATAAGTCGAATATAAATTGTATAAATTAGTGTTAGTAATATAGTGTGTAAGCCGTATTTGTATTTGTTTAAATAAATAGTGTTAGTTGTACGTGCAAGTTTAAATTTTTCACACCTTATACGAACCCGTAGTGAACAAAATGTTACAGTATTTAATTATGTAGTTGTTTTCAAACATCGATCAATTTTTCTAGGGTCATTAGAAATGTTAGGGTGGAATGAAATGGTCATGTCAGACTTAAATTCGAGATTAAAAAATGAAAAAAAGTGCTTAAAATGCACTTATTTGGTATTATTCAGCAACTAGAAGGATTTTAGATACGCAATAATATATTGGGTGTCCCAAATGAAAATCGTCAGTTAATAACATTTCGAGTGAAACCGGAAGCTATACAGGGTGTCCCAACATTAAGGGACATCGGCGAAACCACAGATTCTTTGGGTAAGAATATTAAGATTTAACCAAACTTACTTTAGTCCAAAAGTCATTGGTAGCCAAGATACAGGGTGTCAAAGTTATAATTTTGTTTTCGATTTACGTAACATTTTTTTCACAAAATTTGGTAATTGAGGGTGTTTTGAGGAGAGCAATTTTAATTACAATTAGTTGACACGTTGCATAAAATAAATGTAATTTATATGACATACATAAGTTGGTATTTATGAATATAACATGTTCAAGCTTTGAAAACTCGGTGAAAAAGGGTATGCTATGATCCTGTGTCACCCGGCGTATTACCTGTATTTATATATTTAGATTTTATTTACCCCTGTGATTAATGAAAATTATTTTAAATTGTTTAGACATTATGAGATTTATTAAGTTGTTTTTCATAGTTATTTAAATTTTATTCTATTATTTTTTTGATCAACTGAATGAATTATGTACAAATAATATATGTATATTACAATATTTAATCAGTTCCGCTTTTTCTGTAGGGTATGTAAGCTTTCCTAGAGCTCTGTAAATTAAAAAATATATACTATATACTATGTATATATGACAAAAAAATCCTTATCCAATACAGTTGAATCCCTACTACAAACTATATAAAAAACATCTCTCGTAAGACTCAAAGCTAGTGTTCTTGAAAAGTTTTCGGTTGACGTATTTAACATTTACATACATCGCTTACTTGGTACTTAATGAAAATAATGACAAATGGCGATTAATTTTATACGTCAAGTGGTCAAGTATTGTCAAGTTTTAAAACTAATGTAACCACGTGGACTTGAAATCGAAGTATTTTTATAATTTTGGTGCTGGCTTCAATAGTGAAAAAAGAGTGAATTAAAATTCGAACAAATTTTTTAAATAAAAAGGGAAATGGCCTGAAAATTATCCACGAACAAATGCTTCCATCACTATATCAAGTAAAATTCTGATAGAAACTCGCTAAGATCGAGAACATCTAGTCAGTCTATCAGAAAATCTGGTGCACTCAACATCCACATATCCGAACTACAAATTTCCGAACTCACGATATTTCCAAACTTTTTCTCACGATATTTCCGAACTTGTACTTCCACACAACCGAACTTGTCGCTGATTGGTTGACGACAAAAAAACCGCGAAATTTGAAATGAGAAAAAAAAATGTAAACACCATAATGCGATTGTTATCAAACATTTCGATTGTCACAGAATTCAACAAAGAGGAAATCGCCCTCCCTCAGCAGCACATCTGAGACAGGTTCTACAAGAGTTTTTCTTTGTACAAACCAGTGGAAAACACTTATTTCAAATGGCATATCATAAGTAACGGTGCACTTTTTTTGTGTCAATCCGTCCACTCAATTTTCGTCTTTTTTTCAACTTCCGACAAATAAATTTCTTTTTTCCCAAGAATTTCTGCCACTGACGATTTACAAATATTGTATATCTTACATAGACCAACATTTTTAACACCATGTTTTAAAAAAACGTTCTTTTATTAACATGTACACATGTATGTATTACATTTGCATAAAAACCTCGAAAAACAAAGAAAAGTACTAGAATGAGCCAGAAAACCCTTAAACCCTCTGCGCATGCGCCACCAGTTCGGTTATCCCAAGGTGACGAGAGTTCGGAAATGTGGAAGTTTGCGGAACGGAAAAGTTCGGATATGTGGATGTTGAGTGTAGTCCTCTTGAGACAAGAACACAGGAAACTGTAAAGAAAATTGAAGAATTGGTGTTGAAAGATGGCAGTATTAAAGTTTCAGTTATTGTATAGGAAGTTCATGTATCAGCAATGGAAAACAACACCTTGGAAAATTTTATATGAAGATTTAGGGATACGCAAAATGGATTCCAGGGCTCATCACACCAAAAGAGAAACTTCAGACGAGAAAGGATTCTGCACAATTCTTATGGGAAGTACCACTGGGTTAAATTGGGTGATTTTTTTATATTTCCGATCAAAAGTCTCTATGAGCCCAAAATGTGATAAGTGAATAGTTTTTGTGATACGGCCGGATAAAATGTATTTTCACCGTCATCATTGTTGGAGTTGGAAAATGTTGTGTACGACTTTCTGACTATTGTTGTTCGCCAAATAAACATTTAATGTTTCACAATTTTTGGGAACATCCAATAAGATTAACAGTTTGACACATCTGGCATATATTGATTTTTACATGGGGAACAAAGTCAATATCACAAAATGTTTCAATTCAACCATTATTATTACTTTTAATTACCTTTAATCCACTTCTTATTGTGTAACTTTTTTGAGGATTGAATTATATTCAAAACATATATCTGGTGCATTCTGGTGGAAATTGTATGCTTATTGTATGTACTGCAAATTTTCCTCCAATTTTTGGATCGCCAAAAATGATGCAAATAAACTTTAGAATCGTATCAGAAAAACTATTCATTTTGATCATTTAAGCTCATGGTGACTGTTGATCAGTTGGTGTTGGTCATGAAGATCAACATATCAAAAATTCAGATAATTTCATCGAGGGGCACTTCACATATGAAATGTGCGGGGTCCTTTGTCAAAAAAATTTGAACAACGCCACTTTGTTTTGACTATTAGACTGCGATTACGGGGAATTGATTGCTGCGGTTTTCAAGCACTGCGAGGGGATACTATTGGTTGAATATACATACACTGTTTGCAAATAAAATCGCATCACCCAAAAGTTGTTTATTCAACATAATAACCTTGCTATTGCAGGTGTTAAAAACATTGAAAAGTGGTGAATAAATACTCAAAATATTAATAAACGCATATATTCATCTGTTATAATAATGACTTAGTAATGGGTGAAGCCTATTTTCGTAGTACTCTTGCACACAATTTGTCATAATGTCTATCAAGTGGGAAATTGTTTCTGGGAATTCAGGCAGCACGTATCCGTTGCTAAACACGATGTGCCATTGATGGTCCCAGTCTTGAGTCTTGCCTTGGATGCACCTTCTGAGACGTGCTGGTCTCTGTGCAGCGGTTAGTGGCAACCATAAGCCCGGGCGCACATTGAGACGCAGGTGGCGCAGCGCAGCCCAGTACAGGAAATAACTGCACCGAAACTTCCCGGAACTAACCATTTAAACATCTTAAGCATCTGAAAGTGGTTTCAGTTCACAAGCCCTACAATAACTGCGAGTACGCTTATTTTCAACGTTAACGAGGCATCGTATTTGCATTCGTGAATTAAACTAAATATACCTTTGACAGTTTCGTTGGCATCCCCCTTGTCTGGGGTGACCGATAACCCGTGCGAACCGGTATTCCAGGTGACATTCAGATGGTACACCCGGTATCCAGGTAATCGGCCGCCAACCTTATTACACTTTTTAATCGCTTTCTAGAAATAGCTCTGACGGAATTTCCAGTGATTTCATCATATTTTTTACCGGTGCACAATGGGACAGAAAAATTATAAAACTGGCATAAAATAAAAAAAATAAAATCTAAAATATTTAGAACTGTCTATTTATTTTACTTTAAAAGACTACTTATTAAAAGATATCAAATAGTATTCAAATGCTTAAGAGTTTATCAAGACTGTCGTGAGATGCCACTGTTTCAACGACTTATGGTAAGAGGGAACTGAGCGCACAATTTGGGCAGCTTGATAATTTTATTTCGGTGTGTCACTATGCGTACATCAGGCATCGGCCGGTTCTGAAAAAAGGACAAAATCTACACTTCGCGTTCTAACGACTAGCGTAGGTGGTGAGAGGGCCGGTCTTATTCCCTCACTCTTCGCTGCGTATACGGTTGGTTCTTTTTTTGTCGTCTCACTTCTATTTGTCCTTTTTCATAACTGGACGATGTCTGTTGTACACATACTGTATATTTTTGCTATGAAACCTTCAACTTCAGGTATCTAAATATACCCAGATAGTTTTAAACTAACGTTTTCAGCGGTTAATATACATGTAAATTAGCTTGAAAGAAATGAGTGCTTAACATATTTGAATTGTCGTAGAATTTATAAACAGTGAAGTTTTATGTTTTGCTCAGAGGAAGATCCAGTGTAAATTATTTTATTTTTAATTAGGTTAGAGTTACAGGAATGTAAAAATCTATTGGTTTTGATACTTTTTGCTACTTTGTGGTTGATTGGTAGTCTGATCTGATCTTCTGATCCGTATCTGATATTCATTTTTTCTACCAGCCAAAAATATTTAGACGAAGTAATAATTACCATTCAAACTTAATAATATAGTATGTTCTCAAATTACATCAATATACAGGGCATGATTACAGACAGCGATACCACGCCGTATTTGTTTAATTTACTTCCACAATATTTCACAAATATTTGATTAGAATTAACACAAACTTAAGTAATTTTAAATTACTAATTTGGTTGAATAAAATTATTTTAGATTTAAAAAAATAATAGTTATTTTTAGATTTTAATGATCGATTAAAAATTCATATTTTTGATTTTTTTCTCAGACAATAGTTTTTCTTAACAACCTTTTTCGATATCGTGCCAATTTGACGCATTTTTTCGGTACCACCTTCAATTTTTTTCAATTTCCTGTTAAGTCGGTGATTATATGACATGTATCAAAATAGATTTTTTGGTTTTGGTTGTCGGACACGCATGTCGAACCCCCAGTAGAGCTTTTTTAAAAATATCAACAATATTTTTCCCATGTGTAGTTAACTTTATAGTGGACACTTATGATTAATGAATACTATGCAGCCTATTTAAATGATCCAATTTGCGGTGTTCGGGTGTTGCGATTTCATTTGCAGACATTGTATGAAAAAGTGCACTACAGTTACCGGTGATGTTTATAAAGAGACTATTAAAAATCACAAAACTGTCATCCCAGCGAAAAGACGTCAAAATCGTGCCGAAAAAATATGTGCATATAAAGGTGCATAATGCTTTCACATTTCGACTTGTTTTCAAGAAATGTGGTTTTCAGGAGTTTGTAGTCAGGATCCACCTTGTAGTCAGGATCTAGCACCAGGTGATTTCAATCTTTCCCCTAATTTGTAAAAACAGTTACAAGGACAGAAATTTTCTTTTAATGATGACATCAAAGCTGCTTGAGTTACTAAAATAACTTTATTGAACGACATAATATGTAGGAAAATAACTCTTTTCTTTCGTTGCTCTCTGCCTTCTCTTTCATGGCTAGATACATTACATAAAAAGCTCCCCTCATAACTTGTTGAACTGAATATCGATAATGCTATAATATGGGTACGCACCACGGTATTGAGTTGGTGTAGAATCTCTAATATTCACTTTTAAAAATAAATCCTCAAGTCTGTCTGCGTCCATTTGACACAAAATATCGAGCTTCAAAAAGAAATCGATGCTCTGTATGGCGTCCACATGCTCGACGTTCTGTTGAAAGTGAGTGGTCTTACAATTAACCTATTTGCGCCCTTTAGTTTTATCTTATAGTTTTTTGATCTCCACGAAAATATGGTTTTGACAGTTCTTTTTGTAACTATGTTGTGTTTGATGAATTTTGATTAGAATTCATAACATAATGTGATATTTAGCCTTCTTAATGAGGTTTAGTTGTGGTTAAGGAAAAGTCAGCGGCCTGACAGTGCCGTTGTATTTAATGTGTAGAATGAATAACTTCTTGGTGGCTGGGCTTTATTTATTCCTCATCTTAGTTAAAATCGGTAGTAGGTAAAAAATATTTTTAGACATTTGCATGTCTGTAATCTGTTCCAAATAACAATCAATAATTTCATATAATAAATGACATATTTAACAAACAATTTAAAAACAAATACAAAATTTGTATATATCTGCAAAAATAGTTTAAGATTAGGTTTAGTCCCCTGTATGAAGATTTCATTACGTCCAGAATTTTAACCGTTTTTCTTAGTGAACTCTCACGCTTATTCAAAAATTCATAATATGTTTCTTTATTCTATACCATGATTGATGATTCTTGAGCTCAACTTTATCATGACAAAATTGCTCACATGGTAAAAACTATAAAAATGAACGATATGATTTTACCACAGCAAATGTTATTAATTTTGTTCTGGGGGTTACAATTTCAATTTTATTTTCATTATTTATTTTTATTGAAATACCTCGAAAATTGTTCATTTTAGACAATGGTTAGTAAATTAACTTAAGATTACTGTGTAGAAACCAATTAGGGCATAAAATTATGGCACGTCTAAAATAGTGATTTTAGACGTATAGATCACTGACAAGTTCCTGAGTAACACTATACACATTTTCAGCTCCATATTGTTTGTAGTTGTCTCATAACGTTTAATAGGCCACTCAACATGAAGCACCCTGTATGTTGTTGGTCCGCTCTCTAGAACTGTTGCATCAAGTTTCTGATTTCTTCGAAACGATATGGAATTGTTTAATATCATTATTAATCATGTTGAGTTTTCCAAATAAATCATAAAGATATTGTAACGTTTTATTTATTTCGGGTTCGTGAGGTGTGAAAAATTAAACTCGCACTTTTAAACTACCACTATTTATTTAATTATTACAACTACGGACTAACACTATTTTAACTACACTAATTTATTTTTATACAATTTATATTAGAGCGTTGTACGGAAAGCCGCGCCGGTATTCAAATAGGAACTGAACTGTCCCGAGTCGAAACCCCGCGTTATATCTCCTTGCGGACATATCTCGAAGCTTCCGGGCAGTTCGACTTCGCGAACCGCCGCGATCTCTCCAGGCGCTTCCACATACGTCTATCAGACGACGCGGTCGGCTGGTATCGAGGGAGGCAGGGGCGGACTGGCCCAGCGTTCGTAACAATATTTATGTACATTAGTAAGAAATTGTTTTATTACACTCGTAAATGTAAAAAATATGGATGAAAACATATAGAACAAAACAAAAGCATTTATATCATACCCCCTAGAGGTTCCTGCTGATTAACATCATATTGCTTGAGATTTTGACGTATTTCTGGTTATTATGAATTTAGGCTCTGAAGATGGTCTAGGAGTATAGGTAGAACCATCGTTTTTATTGTGAACATAATGTAGTAATGTCGTTGAAACATCTTACGCTTTTCTTTTTGACGTTAGAATGGTTATAGAAACACTTAAGATATCAATGCCAATTAGCGAGGAGAGTGATCCTTGCCTGTGAACTTGACCCTGAAGATAAGATTGAAACAGTTTTTGTTTCAAATTTACTTTCATAATCATTTGTGGAGCGGAAGTGTACGGTGTGTCCAATTTTCGGCGGGATAACTCAGGACTCTTTCGGCGGGATAACTCAGTTGTCTTTAAAGATAGAGAGTTGCGGTTTGCACATTCCTATCCTAATTTTTTGTAAAACGAAAGATGCAGTAAACAGAATTTTCATAGTTCGTTTAGTTGTTGAGATACAGTGTGAAACTGAAAATTTGCACTTTTAGGACACCGCCTTTAATCACTCTTCTTTTATCTTATTGGAAATGTAAAAACGACTAACTTCCAGACAATTTTTTATGTAGAATTCAGTTTGAAACATTGTTTTTTTTTAATGGAACACCCTGCATATTTTTATTTGGTTGAATTAAGTATTTTCTAAGCATTTCAAAAATGTATCGCAAAAATATAAGTATGTTTTCGTAACAATAAACTCACAAACTTCTAATTTAAATGAAGAAAACAAAAGTTTTTCTTTTTTTGTATTTCAACAGGTAGTAAACATTTCAAATTCGCTATTAATCCTTAGCATATAAATCACACGTATTGAGTCATAACTTTTAAAGAGATGAGAACATTAAAAAAAATGTGTTTTGGAAATTATTTCCAAATTAGAAGAGAATGGCATAAAATTGGTATGTTTCTGGAAAAAAAAATGTTTGAAGCGTCGTGACGCCTGCTATTATGCAATTTTCTTTCTTTTATAGACGTCAAATTCTAGTCTCTGGTGGTAGGAGGGTTATACTTTTTGTAGATTATAATTTCCTTTAGCCGTTTACGAATAAGATGGTGGTGGATAAAACGAGTATTAAAATATACATACATACATGTATAATGTACACTTCATTTACTCTTCGAGAATCAGCAATGTTTTTGTTTTCAAACCTAATGGTGCATTAAAATTATGCCCTATCTTGTATTCATATTTTCATGTATTTGATGTTTGATTGCATTAGTATTATTGTTGGTAACAAAAAGATCTGTTCAAAAAATTTTACGAGCCATAACTAGTCTTTTTTTAAAAATAAGAAAACGAATTTATCATCACAATAATATTGAAACGCTAAAAAAATTTAAAACACGACTCAAACTGAAACATTTAATAAATATATTCTAAACGCTCTAAATAATATCTTAACATAGTATAAAACAAAGTCGCTTCCCGTTGTCTGTCTGTCCCTATGTATGCTTAGATCTTTAAAACTACGCAACGGACTTTGATACGGTTTTTTTTTAATAGATAGAGTGATTCAACTGATAATTTTAGAGGTTTCTAATGTGATGTAAACCGTGCGAAGCCGGGGGCGGGTCGCTAGTATATAATATAGATAAAAAATGTAAATAAAAGAATAAATTGCATCATGTATCAAAAAATGACAATTGGGTGTTCAGAATGGCATTTTAAATCAAAACAAATGAAAATAAATATGACGTGCCATTAAATATTCGGAACTTGGGGCCATTTCTAGTAAAACCGGAAAATTAATGAAATGAATGAAAGTGAATGAAAAATGATGACTATGTCGATGAATGAAAATTTACATCTAATATCAAATTCTAACATTTCTCTATTTTATCTCTGAAAACAAAATAGTTATTAACCCTTGGTAGTCACACTTTCCCAGAAAGACGTAAAAGTCAGACTGGGTCCATCGGGCCCAGACGTCTTTAAATTGTTATAAATAAATGAATAATGAATTTTAAATAATTTAGAAAATCCCGGGTATAATTTGAACCTATTTTAATGGAAGAAAGTCGGTTGTAAATTAAAAATAAATTTTTAACATTCCAAAAAAAATATACAAAAAAAAACTTTCGAAAAATGACTTATTTCACAAAAATTGCAATAACTTTTGTAATTTTTAACTTAAAAAAACGTTTTACAATCTTGAAATTATATACTTTTAAGGAAATTCAATGGTTTTTGTGGCCGTTTCAAAAAGTATGTATATTTATTTAGCAGGATGAAGGAGCGATTTTGAAGGAAAAAATGAAACCTATTTTTTCTATTTTATTGGGCAGTATTCAAGGTCAAAAAGGGCTTAGGTCCCCTGGACCCACAGTGACTACTAAGGGTTAAGGTGAGCCACTTTCGAAAATCACCCGGTACATCACATCATAATCTCGCCTTTGAAACTTTGCAACAAAAATCTTTAAACCTATATGCCAACCAGAAGAAATATTATAGAATTAGTGTCTACCGGGAAAGTATGCTGTCACGCAGAGCCGGCACTATACAACTCTATGATAATTAAAGTATAAACCGTATTTTTAAGCGCATATTCCTTGCCCCTGTATACCCACGCCACTGTCCGTCCGTACAATGTTATTCCGAACGAAATCTTCGCGGGCGACCCGCGGTAAACGGGTCGACCGCCGCATTGAAAACAATATTTTGTCGCGAGTTAGTCACTCGTGAATTCGTCTAGATACTGTATTTACATATTATCTGATTTTGTGTGGATTTCTGCAATAATGGCACAGTCGTTACCATTAATTTGTTAAGAGACTTAAAAGATGATTAAAAATTACAAGGATTTTACAATAGACAGATCACATATTTTATGTACATATTTATTGCAATCGTTGATATATATATTTCGTGATCGCCGAGAGTGTAAAAGACATTTAGATTCGAATATCCATCAAAAAAATATACCTGGTATGGGTAGAAAAGAGGAATTTTGGTTTGATATGTGTCATGGGAAATATCAAAGATGACATACGTATGTAATACATTTCTGTGGCTGACAGTGGACGAAACAATATATTTTGCGGTAATAAGGTCGGTAATTCTCTCGATATTGATAGCTAATAAACGGGCAACCAGCTGCTAAAAAGTATAGAAATAGTAGTAACACGTGTATTATCCTCTGTAGATGTAAAAAATAATAATGTACTGATGTTAGTGACAACAAAAAACTGTTAGTTATACAAACAACTGTGTGAAATTCGTGAAAATAATGTGCGTGTTGTGTCGTTCTCTGTCCACGTGAACTATTTTGAATTTGCATCTTTAACTTCAGTAGATGTGGAACGATCATTTTCCCCTCTACAAGTATATGTATACAGGCCAAATCGCTCACGTTTAACGAGAATAAATGCAGAAAGACTACTGGTCGTAGCAACGTATGCTCAAGCAATGGACAAGCAAAGGACAGTCGGTGTTTCTGAACGACACAAGCAATAGGTATGTACATACATATATTATTAACACACTCCTGTCTTTTTGATCCCTCATCATCTTCCGTCAATAACATGACGGATTATGAGTCCGGCCCTGCGTTACATCACACGTTCGAACCCTAGTTATAACAAACATTGTTTGTTTCTGAGCTGGCATAGGACACATATAGAAACATATGCATCCTACAAGGTTTTAGATAACAATAGTTCTGCTCTGAGCCTTTCAAATTGTAAAGGAGCAAAAATAGGTTGGATTCCTGTTATTTTTGTG
>JAPWTK010001052.1:0-95410 GCA_029963805.1 Aromia moschata | reverse complement strand
AGTGATTTTAAGTTTTTTTTTGTTAGATAGACAGTAACTACATATTGAAGTTATGTTACTATAGTATTCAGTAACTAATTGCGTTTTATAATTATTATTTTTTAATTTAATAACGCCATTTTTTATCGAAACGTCGTAAAACAAATCTTTACATCGTTACATTTACGGTAAAACAGGAATTGTTATTTAGACATCTGCCATCTCAAAATAAGCCCACTTTAGTTGGAATCTATATTCCATGAAATTTCAAAAATTTCTTCCTATATGTAAGAAAAACGACAGAGCTATGAATCATGATCTTATTAAGACCCGGTACAGAAAATCAACTAGGTAATAATCTGGTAAATATGCTGGTCAGTATTTTTACTTTTCAAACAGTACATTAAGTACAGTGTTAGTTTTATAAATTTATTTTTTTAATTCTTGATCGATTTATAAAAGTAAAAACTCAAGTCAAACAGTTTTTTACCTATAATCCAGATAGAATGGGTTTTCTAAAGATCCTTATATACAAGGTGTTTCCAAATGAAGTAGCATACGTGATAGCAGTGAATCTGGAGGTCAAAATAAATCCATTAAAATAAACATATCTTATTATAATGTTACACCCCTGTTGAAAGAGTAATACATTTTTTTACAATGGAATACACTTTTATTGATTTTAACAATTCTATTAATAAATCAAGAACACAAAAGCATATTAAGGTCATATTTGGCATGGATACTCTCGTGGTAGCAGTTATTATTTCTTGGCAAAAAAAGGCTTATTTTGTAAACAGGGGGCGCCATAGTTAGCAGCGAGCATGGCAATTGTTCCCGAAATGTTCTTATCGTGCACGCCTCATTTTCAGAAATTTGCATACTTCTATTTAAGCTGCAATATTTTGAGAACCTCAATGTTTTTATTTTGACGGTTTTTGAGTTAAGTACGTCCATCCCACTAAACTACTTTCATTCCCCTTGTTTTAGGTGATAAGCTTGATTTATTTTAAAAATCGTGGGATGCTATTGAATGAACCTATTCACCAAATATACTTTATTCACATATACATAATAACGGTTACTACGATTTTAGATTCTTTATTTATTAATTAAAATATATTGACTTGACTTGACTTGAATTGTATTGACTTTTTAGGACTCTTTTAGGAGTCTCAAGAGGGTGCAACTTTGGTCTAAGGTTTGTTTAGTTTAATGGGCTTATTTTGACCTCAATTATTTACTGACATCATTTATGGTATTTCATTTGGAAATAACCCGTATAGAGTGGGTACACAAAAGTATTATTTTTATGGAACACCCTGAATATTTTGTTAATTTTTAGTTCCCCATTTCATTTTGGTTACAAATATAGTATAGTTGTATAGGTTTTTTTAGAATTACACAAAAACTAATAAGAAAATCATATCAAGTTTACATATGTATTTGAATTCAGAAAGATATATGGAACCTAAAATTATCAAAATATACAGGGTGTTCCATAAAAAAACGTTAATTTTTATGCCCTTGTAAGTATATACAAAGAGTTTTAGTAAAACCCTTTGAAACTAAAACATGTTTTGACTCTTTTAAAATTGAACAGTAATTAAAAAATAAAGAGGGCCCTTCGTTTATAAAAATGTATTACTGTTTTGTACCGAAAAATCCGTCCATTTTTGGTAGAAAGTGGAGCTGACTTTCGGTATAACCGGAAGAGTAGCCACGTTGGAAATATTTTCATAGTCATAGGACATATAAGTCCCGCTATAGGTTTGTTAGTTTGAGACAAAATTTTCAAAAATCAGTTATTTGTACAAACCCTAATACTTTTAACGAATGGTTTAGATAATTTACCCTGTACAATTATGTTTTAAGAAAAAAATGGGATTTATATTTGTGAGATCTATATGCTTTAATGATTCCGCTAACTGTTTTTCCTATATTTTAAACGTAAACGTCCGTACTAAACAAAAAGGCGTAAAACCAGGAACAGATGGTGCGACTGCCACACAGCTGTTGAAAAAAATATTTAAATCTTGATGACTGTTAATATCGCTACTTCAGCTTGGCTCTTTCTCCCATTTTTATTCTTTTTCTGCTACGTAGCACTATCCCACTTCGTAAGTTCATAAAGTCTGCATATTTGTGTATAAATTTGTTTTTTTCAAGTGAAATATAAATGATATTTTTATTTTTAGTACAGATTGATACGTTAAAAGTAAAATTAAAAAAAGACAGTAAAAGAGATTTAAGCTCTCAAAATTAATATATTTGTAGAATAATACTTACTTCAAAAATGTTCTTTAAAACTGTAATAGTTTTAGCACAGTATTAGGATCAGCACAATCAATCGATTGTTGGCGCTTTGAAGTAAGTAAACTAGCTTTCGTGACGTCGGACTACTGGTCAGTGAACATAATATAAGTACTCACGCTTTTAGTGATGTCAATATTGTAAGTAACTACCCGGTACTAAATACCCGTTACTTAAAAATACCCGATACCTGGTAATGGCCATGGAAAGTATCAGTTACTTTGGTACCTGCAATGCAAGATCTGTTACAGTCGTTAGCAGTATCGTGATAGTCGCGGTGCAGTGCGTCGAGCACGTAACCAAAGAGTAGTACTACTCTTTGACGTAACTGTGCTACCGAACTACCGATGTACCGAAGTACCGAACTTTTACCGAGACTATACGATGTCGATGGTTGACATTCTGCACATTTCATTACGATTAGACTTATTTTGTAGGTCTTATTAGGTATTTTGTGGGTATTAGAAATGTTTCACTTAATTATTTCTAAACTTTCAAAAGCATTGAAAGTTTAGAAATCATTAAGTGTAACAGTAGTATGAATAAGGACAATGGTCCGATACCCACCAGTCCATTGTTTGATCTGATAAACAAAGACAGTTACGGTTCACTGAACCTTGGCAACAAAATTAGTATAAATAGTGAAAGTGTGTAGGCTAGAATTTAGTTTTAATCTTATCCTGAAGACGTCAACTTGGTTGTCGAAACGCGCGTCGAGAAAAGTATAGTAGTTCGGTGTTTCGTGGAAAACGTCCAGTTTTTTGTTTCTACGCCGAAGGTTCCAGTATTCACTCCAGAAACAAATAACAAAAAAAAATCGGTCCATTCCTCGATACTTAATCTAGTAAAAGATTAAGTTAAAACAAAATAATGTAAGTAAAAGTAACTACACATGACAGCCATTGAAAATACACGGACAGCAAGCAATATCGTGCCTTATTAGCGATTACATTCCCGGGGGAGACCGATCCTTTCCCAATATGCGGTATGCAACCCAACTTATTATCACGTATCTGGTATTCAGTAGCCGCGGCGAATACCGAAGTACTGGGTAAAAAGTACCGAATACGAAGTAACGGGTATCCATTGCAAAACTAACGGGTACCAGTAACACTCAAATGTACCGATATTTGACATTACTACACGCTTTGCAACTGGAAGAAGTATATTTATCATGAGGGTTGTACTAAGAATTAAAAAACAATGTTTGCGTTCGTTTTTAAACGATAAATATATGACAACCGTATTATACATATATGTAAATAAACAATAATTTAACCCATATTAAGATCTAATTAGAAAAGTCTTGATGAACAGTACTTTTTTATTCGCATTATTCATTCTGTGGTCTTATAAAAACACACAATTTTTAAATATGTCTCTGTACCGCCGATGCTCACTGAACAATGTTAGAGACAGGACTGAACCTTCTAAATACTGGGGGCGATCTACGCAGCATGCAATACGCGTTCTTATAATTTTGGATGGAGTGGTTTTGCTGGTTCTCCTAATGATGTGGTTTTAGTCTATCAGTTGAAGCTTATTGAAATTTTCATTTTATTATAATGTAGAAATCTAATATTAATAAACCCAAGTTGTTAATAAATATTTATACACCAAATGAGTTAAATGAATGTTTAGTCACGAGAAGAGTTGAGAGTGTAGTCTAACTGCTTCGACTGAATAAACATAATGTAACTCGAGAGGGGTATTCAATATTTTTTTGCAATTGTTACTTTCTGTACATCAAAACATGTATTTTTTTGAATTAGTTTTTACTTACTATTTTTGACAAAGCGGTTAATTAAGTGGTCTGTAAAATTTATATTGACACTGGTTATTAGGAGTTGTACGGGTACGTTCAATGTTGTTGTCAGACGCCGTTTGTGGTTGAATTTAAAACCAAACATCATTGTTTGAGTTTTTTTTGCATTTAAGATTTGACATTGGGCATATCAGAAATCAGAAAGTAATTCACTAATGAATAAAACTGCGTTTGTTGCAATTGTTATGGAGTTAATAACAAAAGTTCATTATAATATGTCACAATTGGATAAAAAAAATTTAATTTCAGCTGATTTCGAAATAAAAAAGTTATTGACATTTTTTTACAATTGTTTTATGAGGTTTTTAGGAGGTTTATAAAGGCTTTATTTACATAGTTTGTTTAGCCGCGGCGATAGCTAGATAAAGCGCCAGGTGGGAGATGGCGATTACTCCGAGAGTTATTATCCGCGCGGGTTCTAATCTTGCCTGTGGCTATTGGCTGCCACAACTTTTGGCTGTGTATTCTACGTCTTAGCCATCTGTACTTTCCCTTGAACATATTCTTATCTCCTTGAAGGGAGAATATCCATTTCTGTGAGGTGATTTAAAAAAAGAAGCATATGTATTTTATTACATAACTAGAAAAAAATATATAACTGAATAAGGTATAATCTGTTGAGGAAAAAATATTAAGCTATTTAGCATAATTCCTGTTGCTAAAATTAAATAAGGTCACATAAGGTCAAATTTTCGAAAATTGTTAAATAACGAGGGCTAGCTCGGGATTTAGCTAGCTCGGTTAAATAACGAGGGATGGAGATTGGAAACAGTAAAATTTTTCAGATTAAAGTTGTCAGGGTCGAATAAGGTGTCAAGTCCTGATACCAATGACTTTGACGTTAAACATGGTTTTTAAGGTTATTTCAAGGTCAAAGTGATTTATCAAGCCTGAAACCCTACTTTTGACCTCTGCTTTAAAAAAGCAAGAGGAATTCGTCGAAAATGATGTTTCTGTCAAGGTGAAGATAGCTAGCCCTCGTTATTTAACAATTTTCGGAAATTTGACCATTCAACCTTGCCATGACCTGCCGACAAGTAGCATTTTGAACATAACATTTCCTGCTCTTTTCAAATCCGGGGTCAAAAGTAGGTGTTCCCATAAAAAAAAAATACTGACCTTGAAAATCAGGTTCAAGGTCAAAGTCATTGGCACCAGTGCGTGGCCCCCTCTGCCCCCTCCAACTTTTGTCTAAGCATTTTTTTCGTATCTAGCTTAGGTTCTGAGAAATGCTGGTGGGGAGATTAAAATGGCCCACCCTATGTAAGGTACTCAGGCAGTCTAGGTTGATTGATAGAACCCTAGGTTCTGTGCTAGGAGCCCTATGTTCTGTTTTTTATAGTATATTTTCTTAACTTTACGTGTCTGTGAACATCTGACCAGAATGTTCGAATGTTGTCGTATGATGAAACAAAGACAAATGTGGTGTTTTATTATACTACAGATATTTGCTATCACGTACTGTCATTTATCCGCACAGGTAACAAAACAGAAACAGCTGCTACGTTTCCCATTTTTGATACAGTACAGTTTTTTTTATATAAAATATAAGCATGAATTCTATATAGTGCAAGCCTGAACCCTGTAACTTTGAAGCGATAAATAAAGATAAACCACGTACATGTGTATGTACATGTAATTACATGTTTTTCTGCATCAAATAAACGCATGTTCATTTATCCACAAAAATAGTTATTCACACAACTTTCGGTCATAATGAATGTAGATAAATGATCTTCTATTTTACATGTACATGTATTTATAAAATTCTTTTAATGTGTCGAACATATACGACGCATTAATTTAACATTGGTCAGGTTCCACACAACTTACATTTGCAACAAAGTGTTCCACAGAAAAGAAAGTTTGAGAATCACTGGACTAGGGTATCAGCACAAATACATTGAGGTATGTAAGTTATCTCCATAACTTGCATATTTGTAAATATCTGTATCATTGTTTTTAAAAGCAGAAAAATGAATATATAGAATGGAAATGAAGACCGACGAGTATATTGATTTTATTGTTGAAATATGACGAGTTTAATTCCAAATTTTCAATATAATTTAAATATCACAAAATTGAAGGCATCAGAAGCGATAGTGCTTACTAACTGCATTTACATAGTTCGATTGTTCATAATAATTCATTTTTCGTGATAGACAGTTTTGAACCTATTTGAATGGCTATACGTAATTTTTGGAATGCATACTTGTATTACGTGTATTTGCTTTTAGCTCTGAAACACTGAAATACTGAAACACTGAAATTGGTAAAATACATCTAAAAACTTGTTTGTTAAAAAAAAGTTAAAATTTGATCAATGGATAGTGCTAGTCAAAAGTTCCCTCCCTCATTGTATCTTTTGAACAGTTATACTTACAATAATGAAATTTGGAGAGTGAAAACAAACTGATCTAAACTTCTCTACCAGTGGCAACAGGTGACGCAATCGTTATAGATGACGTCACAGGGCCAGTGTGACCAATAACTTTAAATGGGACCTTATGGCAAGTGATACCTCGTTTGAAAGGTATTTAAAAGATCTATTCAGTCATACTAGTTTTGTTTGGGTTTAGGCTAGTTTTGATGGATTCAATAAATAAACACTGACATTTTAGTTACGCGTTTAATTAATTGAGATTCAAGAACTAGTTCATTATACACCCTAGGAAATTGCACCTTTACATATTGGCGATACATGTGTAGAAGAGAATACGTTAAAAGACACCAGTAAGAACAGACAAAGACAGTTAGATGCCACAGTGTTTCACGCGACGTATTAGAAACGTATGAGACCTGTACATAACAGAAACTGGAAAGTGGAGTGGATAGACACCGCCCACCACCTACCAAATTTGAGTGAGTGGGACTCAGTACTTTTTCGCAGCTATGAGGGTGTACATCGACTAAGCTGTATGAAACGAAATTCTTACGCAATTATGACTTATAATTATCCCATACACGTAAAAAGAAGTGTACGAACATAATTGTATTTATTTTCAAATTTTTTGTATTCCTTAACTAACCGGTCTGCAAGAAAATAAAATTGTCTATTCTTCTCTAAGTCTCTATAATAGATTAAAAAATAAAAACATAAATCAACCTGGTTATAACACGGAAGGAAGAAAAAAATGCCTATTGAACAAGTGGTTCAAAAATTTCGCCCCTTTGTGCTTCGCAAAAACCTAGTCTATCGTAAAACTCAGTTCTTACGCCTTCTAACACTTCAGGGGAAATATTATTTAGGACTTGTACAATTCTGGCCCGTAAATCATTTAAATTTCGTGGTCTTTCATGTTCATGTCCGTAAACAGTTTGTTTTATTTGTTAAATATATGTTGGCATTTAAGGAACCGTTTATAAAAAATGGCCCAACGATGGAACCCAAATACCAACCCAAACATTTAACTTCTCGGGATACTGCGTACGCACATGAATACTCAAATGCTTGTTTTCCGTAGACCAATAACGATATAATAATTCAATTCACACGTGCGCATTATAATTTATGGGTGGGGCGTCCCGCCTACATCTTTTATTGCTACCCTATCACGAAAGACAGAGAATAACGCTAATAAAAGTTTTAAAATGACATATCAGTCTGGCAACTATGGATATAATATTTCTCTGGCAGGTCCCTTTATTTGAAGGGTTAATTATTTTCTATCTCTTAAACTTTTAATGCTCGGCTTTGAAATCTTGGACGTTCCAACCCTGTATATATTATGCTAAGTGTTTAAAATGTGCTACATCTAATTTCTGACAAAAATATTCTGTTCCTAAACTCTTGTCGTATTCGTTCAAATGTGTCAGTGAACATTTGACATTGATAAACATTAACAGCTCAATTGTGTTTTATAACATCTCCAGGTACACTTCACCGGTTAAGTTAAAAAAATACAGATCCAACTATGCGGTTTTCCATAAACCCACGCAAAATTAGTATGACCGAATAGATTTTTTAAATACCATGCAAACGAGATGTCACTTACCATAGGGTCCCATTTAAAATTATAAAGAGTGGCCTTGCGACATCATCTGTGACGATTACCTCGCCTGGCACCACTAGCAGCTACATCCGTTTATTTTGACTCTTCAAACGTCATTATCTTAGTATAACCATGTAAAAAATACGAGGGAGGGAGGGGGTCTTTTGACTAGCACTGTATATATGTCGGAGTTTAGGTTGGATACGTCTGATTGTGAGTGACAAACGAAATTAAAAATAAAACTAAAAGTCATCCTAAATACAGATATAAGACCCACATTACACGGACAGTGGCCAAAGAAATATATTATACATTATTGTAATAATTATATGTTGTGTACGCATTTAAAATTATATAAAAAATAAAAATATATTATTTTTATACTTTGAAAAGTAAAAACATTTTTATTTTTCGAAGTATCTATGATTGTCTAAAAAATGGCGAAGGTGCCAGTTGGATAATTTAATCGGTGAAGCTATTATAGGAATCTAGCTTTACTCTTAACCATGTTAATAAATAATGTGATGCAACTCGAAAACCGTTCGTTAGAAATGGAATGCTAGTGTGTATCGAAAGAGGAAGAAAAAGGGAGTGCATGAAATCATAAAATTCAGTACGTTAAAGACACTATTCTTCAGGTTTGTCCCTCTATTTTGAGCAACCGGTCCATTTTGGCATTTATATAATGTATTTAAGAGCATTTATTTAGAATATATTTATATAGTTTATTGAATTTTTTAAACATTTTGGCATTTATATAGCATATTTAAGAGCATTTATTTAGTATATTTATATAGTATATTCGAATTTTTTTAATTGAATCATCACAAAAACTATTAATTTTAGAGATAGACAATGGTTATTAAAGTGACTTTAAATTTATGAGTTTAAAGTTAACCAGATATGATAAAAATGTAGCATGCCATTTAAAATAACGAATTTATTGTTCAATTCCAGTAAACCTGGAAGTGCCAGGAAGTCGCTATTTTATATGTATACATATATCCTCAAAAACCCCCAGATATAAAGGAGGGGTATCGATAAGACCCTTTACCGGCCCCTCTGATATTTTTTTATTTCAATATTGTGTTTGTAGGACTACACTTAAAATTTACAAATATATATAGCATCAGAAAATATTCCCTCTATTTATGTGTTTAAGGTATATGTTTCATTTACAGTTGATGAGAATGAAGTGACAAAATAAACTAATTAATATTATTTCTAGTAATAAGATAAGTTTTTTTTGACAAAAAAAACTTATACAAGGTGCAAAAAAAACAGCACAGACAACTGACGCATGCGCAATAGCGGGGGAGGCACCTAAGCGCGCATTGGCGGAACAGTCCGCGCGTCGTTCAAACGCACAAACTCTGCTACTCAGCGCGCTTAAGTTAAGCGCGCCACGAGAGTTCAGGCAGAGTTCCGCCAATGCACGCTTAGGTTCCACCCCCGCTATTGCGCATGCGTTAGTTGTCCATGCCGTCTAGGAACACTGGTCGCAACGTCTCGTCTATAAGTACTAAAAGAAAATCAAAGGCTAAGTTGAACTTTTGGAAAGAAAATATAGTAAAATCATTCAATCAATTCATCATTAAATATATTATCCGAAATCCAATTAATTTATTATTTACCATGAGCGCAGTATAGTAACACGTCAGTGTTTAAGTATGTAATAGCTTATCTATTTGTGCACCATATATATGAAAATCGTTTTGTTACTCGGTTGCGCTCTGTATGAAATAACTAGATAAAAATTACAAAAACTACAAAAATGACGTATTTTTGTAAAACAATTCAAGTTAAGTGGTTCTCTTCATAAAGATCATATTAGGTAACACACAAAATACATATACGTATTTTTGAAAACTTTATATTTTTCACATTATAAAAAAAAGTGAACTCGATAAAAACTTTAAAAAATATTTTGGTTGCCTTATCGAAACCCCTCCTTTGCAGCTCTTATCTTTTATGGTTTACGTTAAACAGTTAAACAGTAATGTAAACATACGTTAGATGTTTAAACTAAACTAAAGGGTGTCGGGAGAAAACAAGGATTGTCCAATTTTTGGTAAACTAGGTTTATCACGCCATCTAGCAGTCAAGAAAACATACTTTTATATAATTCTATGGGTTCGGCAGATAACGAGCAAAGTCACAAAATATCAACACATTTGAAAATGCCATGTAGGGAGAAAACAGGGAATGTCCATTCTAAAATGTAAAAAAAGAGGGGAATGTCCAGTAAGTGAAACGATAGATATTCCCATTGATTTGGTTTTGTCTTTTAACATTATCGGGACATAATGTAACCGTCAGTAGGATATTTGCAACGCACAAGGTACGTCGTGACCCGTCGAATTTTTTGCGTGTTACAACATGTCTAAAAACCTTAATCATGGAAAGTGTAGAATGTATGGTCATGAAAAAAATGCGGCTACAGTCTCATGAATTTGGATTATTTTGTAATTGTAAAAGGTTGAAATGTACAGGAAAACTTACTGAAAATTTAGTGAATTTAACTCTTTGGAGTCATACAACGAACAAAATTCCTATTTGCGTTCATTAATATCGGTGACAACTATACAAAGACGAAGATCAAGAGCTCCAGAACATTTGGCCAAATATCATGACTTACCTGTACCGGGTACAAGTAGACTTACATGTACCGGGTGAAAATAAAAAACTAAAATAAGTTTGAGGTTCAAAGTTCAAGTTTGCACTCAGTTTTTCTTAGCTATACATGGCATTTCCAAAAGTAAGCTAGAGTACTTACAACATTCTTTAAAAAACCTCGGTATGCCACCAAAAGATAAGCGAGGCGGCAACAATCCCAAAAGATTAAGTACTAATAGTTTAGAATGTATTAAATCCCACATTGCTTCATTCAAAATAAGACAAAGTCATTATAGCTTAGAAGATAACAGGAAGAGATCGTATTTGCTAGATGATCTTAATATCAAGAAAATGTACAGAATGTTTCACGATCTTAATAATACTCAGATAGTATCTTATCAAAACATATAGGGAAGTTTTTAAACAAAATTTAAATATTGGGTTTGGATATCCTAGAAGTGATACATGCAGCCAGTGTGATCGGTTTACTGTACTAATAAAGACTGCTGAGGAAGACAGCAAAAAGGGCATTCAAGAAGTTGCAAGGTTAAAAATTAAAAAGAGCTTCATTTACGTAAAGCTGAAGCCTTTTATGATCGAAAGCGGAATGCACGCAAGAAAGCTCGAAAAGAAAAACACTTTGAAAGTATAACAATGGACTATCAGAAAAACATTTCGCTCCCAAGTATAACAACTAACGATTATATATATTATAAACGACAGTTGTCTATGTTCACTTCCATGCGTTGTCAAATGCTCAGTCATACTTTTATACTTATCCGGAATATGTAGCCAAAAAGGGTGCAGATGAAGTATGTTCATTTCTCTTTGATTTCTGGATGAACCTTTTGTCTCAAGAAGTCCTCGATTTGTACATCTTCTGCGACGGAGCTGGAGGGCCGAATCAAAATTACACGTTTATACGTTTCACTCATTACATGGTCCACTTTATAAAACATTTTAAATCTATTCAAGTTACCTATCCAATTCGTGGGCATTCATATTTAGAATGCGATAAAAATATGGGACTCATTAACACCAAAGCAAGAATGGAATCCCCTGCGGATTGGGAAGAAAACATTTTGTCTGCCAGAATTAAACAAACCTATGCCATTTAATGTAATATCAGTTGCTCAAAATTATGTTAAGCAATGGACTGATTTTTTTCTACAAAATACACAAAAAAATGCCCTTTTCCGATACAAAAACTAAGGAAATTCAAGATAACAAAAGACCATCCCCGTCTAATATCGCACAGAGATTCATACAATGGCTGCATGTTGGAATCTCCTTTGGTTTCTGTAAATCAATATAAAACTTTGTTTTCAAACGACACCGGTGAATTTGAGTTACCAGAACAATCTTACTTTAATCAAATTCCTATATATGATGATAAATATAAGGACCTCATATTTTTATCAAAGTTTTGCGAATCAGAAGGAGCCAAACAATTATATGCAAATATTCCCCACATGGAGAAACTAACTAAAAGAAAAGAACTAAAATAAAGTGATTGAAGAAGCAGGATCATCCAGCAAGAGGTAAAATCAAAAAAACCCCCAGTCACAAAACCACTCTCGACCTTCTCGAAAACTCGTAAACAGGAAAACTTTATAAAAGGTTGATAATTCACAAAACATATAAAGATATGGCCTTGTTAAATTTTTGTTTTTATTTCAGTCAAAAATGTACTCCTAGATCAGGCCTCTTATGGACATTCCTTGTTTTCAACTAGAAAAGGTGGATGTCGTTTGATACAAATTCAATATTTTTTTAAGAATGTTTTTATAAATTAGTATTTAGCAATAGATTTTATGTTGATATGATGATTTATAACTTTTTTTACTAGTCCAAGGACTGAAATTGTGAAGCATAAAACTTTAAAATTCAGTCTACTCTGAATATTGCAGAATGGACATTCTTTGTTTTCACCTGACACCCTTCCTAAACTAAAACGTTTAATAGGCCCCTAACCATGAAGCACCCTGTATGTACGTAAGAATATCCATGCGTACCTCGGCAGAACTTCAGGGTTCATGAACCAAGTGATCATGAAGATGTCTTTGGGACTTTTATATCCCACCAATGTTATCCTTACTTCTCCACCCTTATCCCCCTCCTACTAAACAAGGATATTCAAACCTCGGTAGTCATTTAGGGTTTACTCGTTGAAGGATCCAGAAATTATATTCTCATGAATTCTAGATAACTGATGATCACCTCAACCAGCAGCTTAGTTTTTTCATGAGCCTGAAGAGCTGAAGAGCTGTTGAGAATAGTATGTACCTGAAAGTATGCGGATTGTAGGGGTAAGGGTTGGTTTCGGGAATGAAAAAGAGGGCCTAAATATGTCTCCGTGATCCCTCATGAAGTGAATCTTGAATGACTACTGAGACTTAAATATACTTGTTTAGTAAGAGAGGGATATTGGGGGAGAGAGTAGATATTATAGGAACCATTATATTACGAGTATATAGCAACATAGCGTTGGTGGAATGCGAGCCTAAACTTGCCAGTATCCCTTTATAATCACAGGTCATGAAACCTGAAGGTCTGTCGAGGTACATACGGATGGATATCCGTGCGTATGTAAATACATTATTGGCAAGGAGTGAGGGGGAAGCCTTGGGTCTTGCATGTGACTAGGATGTGATGGGGAGTCTAAATGCACCTCATCTCAGGATCCTCCGAAGTTGAATTCTGGAAGATCTGCCGGGTTTATACAATGTGTGACAGGATCAGGGTACATCCGCCTGTAATTCCTTATTAATTGAAATTGATTTTTGGAATTTGGCACAACTGAAATACCATGTTTTGACGTAACAAACACTTTGGTATCACTTCCGATTTCACCGGAAATGCATCCAAATATTGTATTGAACACCATTTATATATGTAATAGTACCTACATTATTATATTTGACATATACACAATTTTCTGGATCAAATATTACCACAATTTATAGCAATTTTACATTAATTTAATTTTAACTGTTATTAATAATTTGTTCAAAACCACCTTTGTTACAAAAAGTTATTAAATAAAATACGTAATACTTGAATGGTTTAACTACAACGTAAGTCGTATTTATGGGACAATCTAAATGGTCGTATGGATAGATCTATAATTACCAATTCAAATGGTACACCATTATTGTACCATTTAAAAAAGCAATTTATGACTCAAAAACTATTTTTATAAACTTTATCTCATCATAAACTAAACAAACAGAAGTTTATATTCTAAATATGATATTTCTAGTCTTGCTGAAGAACATTATAAGTAATTTGAAGAGTCATGGACTCGTAAAAGAGATCAAAGTGAAGTCATCCCCTATTTTTTTCATGTCATTTTACAATCAAAAACTTTTTATGTAAAAGAAAACAAAGCATGTTCATGAAACATCTTCAAACTATTTTTAGATATTCTGTATATTTATCATTTTATACGCAATAAACAGTTACAGTTCTTTTTTTCGGAAAATCTCAATAGAAGAAGTATCGGCATTTAACGGTACTTCACAAACATAATGGAAAAAAATCAAAATTACTGTTTAAACGTGTTTTTTTTTATTACTTTCAAATAAACAATTACTATTTTAACTTCCTTCTTCACGCGAAAATAAATAATTTTTCACTGCCGGTTTTTATCTATTTGTTAGTTAGATATACATTGTTTATCCACGACCCTGGTTGTACCGATTCTTTTAACAAAATTGTCCTAGCAAGTCCATTGTGCAAGAATAAGTAAAACGCATGTGTAATTTGTCGCCCCGCAATTTGTTAATAATCGGAATCAAACAACCTTTTGCATTATCAGTTTCAGGCGGATGACATCGGGCTAATTAGGTGTTTCCTTGTGCTTATGGTCGATGATTCTACTATAGTTTAAAAGGATAAATCAGCTATGATGGTGTAACAGGTGCGATCCAGGGGCGCGCGGAACTAACCGCGCGGCCGCGGATTCCTTTTTTGTTACCGAGCGGCCTTGTTTAAATCTGCACACCTATACTATGTGGATTCGTTGATTAATTCGTCCAAGAGAAAACATTAGCTTACCTGATAACGCCTTAATTAGTCAACTATAGGTGTTAGGTCCCCTTTGGTAGTCCGGCGCAAAATAAAACACATACGTACACATACTAGGGTCGGAAATTGCACCATTACATATTGGCGATACATGTGTAGAACAGAATAAGTTAAAAGACACCAGTAAGGACAGATAAAGACAGTTATATGCTACAGTGGTTAACGATTGTGCGCACCAATTAGAAACGTATAACCTAACAGGTTGTGGGGTGGGATATTGCCTACACGCCTTTCGTTGAATTTGAGTGCAGTGGAACTCAGTATTTTTTCGCACCACTCAGCGCATGGTGTGCACATCGACAGCCGTATGAAACGAAATTCTTACGTAATTCTGACTTTTACAATTATCCCATACACTTAAAAGAAGTGTACGAACATAATTGTATTTATTTTCAAATATTTGTATTCCTTAATTAACCGGTCTGCAAGAAAATAAAATTGAATTTCTATAAAAAATAAAAAAAATAAAAATATAAATCAACCCGGTTATAATATGAAAGAAAGAAAAAATGCCTATTGAATAAGTGGTTCAAAAATGTCGCCCCTTTGTGCTTCGCAAAAACCTAGTCTATCGTAAAACTCAGTTCTTACGCGTTCTAACACTTCAGGGGAAATATTATTTAGGACTTGTACAATTCTGGCCCGTAAATCATTTAAATTTCGTGGTCTTTCATGTTCATGTCCGTAAATAGTTTGTTTTAAATATCCCCAAAGGGAGAATTCGTTGGGCGATAAATCGGGGGATCTGGGTGGCCATTTAATTGTGCCCGTAGTACTAATAAGTCGCCCAGGAAATGTGGTTTCCAAGAAATTTGTTACTTGTCGGCTGTTGTGGGCCGGGCAGCCGTCTTGTTGAAACCACACATTCTATTTACGCAGACACGGCTAAACTTATTCCTTATTTCGGTTATTGTACTTAAGAATGTTCACACGTGCGCATTTAAATTTATGGGCGGGCTGTCCCGCCTACATAATTTTATTGGTTCCCTATTGATGTAAACACAGAGACAGACAATAAAAGAGAAGAAGAGACAGAGAATAAATTAGAACAGCTTTAAAACAACATAGGTATCAGTCTGGCAACTAAGGATATAATATTTCTCTGTCAGTTCCCTTTATTTGAAGAGTTTATTCTTTTCTTATTTATTAATGCTCGGCTTTGAAATCTTCCACTTTCCTATTCTGTATGTAGGGAAGTTTAATTTAACCGAAACACACTGTAATAATTGCCGTTAACCAATCCCCGGTCACACGTCTTATTTCCGATAAAAACTAATTAATTCTTGAAGGCGCTTTGATCAACACATACAAATAGAATGTTCCTATACCAATACCATAATAATAGCAAACTTTAAGGATTAATCAGAGCCAACACGACAACATAAGAAGTCATTGAGCGGAAGAAAAGAACTGCCTTTTTCTGGTTTACCACCCTGTTTTATCATCTCGGACTTCTAAGCCTCTACGCCTCCACCCAGTGGCGGAGATGACGTTAAACCCTTCAACGGTCCCGAGATGACCTCGCATTAACCACCTTTTTACATCCCGCGATAGACGGTGTGACCAAGGATTTACGTATATTATGTATTTAGTAGCCTGGCCTCCCATATATCATTTACAAACCATTTTTTCACTGAATCATTTCTCTCGGTATCACTCATTTCGACGGCCGTATCCGCCGCGAGTTTAATTCTGGTCCGCCCCTGGCGCCTGGCCTAGGTTCGTCGTACATTAGCCTTATGTTTGCCATATGTGAGTAGCACTTGAACTATTTTCTCCGAAGAAGACTTTACAAAAAGTCCTCCAGCACCCCAATTCATTACGGCTGAACAAATTATTCAGTAACGCTATTAAATATCTTAAATTGACACGATAACGAAATTTACGAGCTATCCTGGGCGGTCTCTATCGCTTTCTCCGAAATAAAGAATATTCTAAAACTGAAACTAGAAATCGCTTTTTGCCTGCCCATTTTGCCGTTTTGTTACAGGACAGAGGGGGTCACCTTCCTGTACTAGTGACCTTGACCTCAAGGTCGACAATAAAGGGTCGACCTCAAAGGTCACAACGGTAACGGATGTCGGTTATCAAATGACTGAACCCATGACCCGACCCGGACCTATTCGCGACTCGTCTGCCTTTACAGACTCAGAGCCGACTCGTCGGACCGATCTTGTTTGCCCCACACATTTACGGACTCCACGATTTTCTCAGTTCGCGACCGTAATCAAGCTTTCAATACCATGGCACCTCTGTCGCGAAAAATGAAAATAGCTTTATCTGTCGGGGCAGTAGTCATTTTTTTCAAACAAAAAGAAGAAACGTGTATGGACAAAGGAATGGTTACGCAAGAGGTAATTTATTTGGTAAAATATTTATCATTCAAAATCATTTAAATTTGGTAAAATATATCCAGTCATGTGAACCTCCGGATGTGGTAAATCGGAACTGGCGAAATCACCAAATCACCATCAAGACTAGTCTCGTTTCTACCCACACACAACAAAAATATGACGGACCAGACTCGGACCCATTTGCGACTCGTCTGCCTTTACCATTCACTAGCGGATCGGTCGGCGACGGACCAATCCATCGGACCAATCCGCTAATGAATGGGGCCCATTGAAACTGAAACCATTTGTACACAAGGACAGATGCGGGGTTCTTTGTGCAAGGTTCTTTGTGAGCCAGATATCTGGGTGTACTTGTAAGTGTTGTAAGCGTGTAAGTGTTGTATTCTTCCGCATGTTGAACGCCGACGAGGAACAATAAAGATATCACTGTCGGTCCCTCGCCGCGTAACTTAATATTTACTTACCTTGCTTCGCGGCCGCGTAACCTATTAAAAGTTATAATTATCATTCGTCGGCGGATCTTCGTTCGCCCCCAAACACGCTGCGGCCGCCTTTAGACCGCAATTTTCGCAGGAGTGTATTCCGTCATTGTCATTAATTTAAACAAGCTATACAACCCGGACGCGTTGGCTTTGTTAGTGACGGGGCGGCTCGAAATGTTTTGATGGCCGCATAAACTTATTATAAAAAAAGATAATTATGTCGCCTGCCGCAAAATTTACATGAGTTATTAAGCGCCCCTTTTAAAATTTGTAGGGTACATTTCGTGTTTCGCTTTGTATTCGGAGATCGGCTGTTCGATTTTGTGGCCGGTGTATCCTGTATTCTGTCACGTCATTTAATTAATGTGAAATACCACACTAGAGGTTTAACATTTCCGGAAAAAATGAATACTGGAAAAAATCTGACTTTTTCCAGAGAAATTAAAAAAAAACGAAATATCTCGAAAAAAAAAGGAATCACTAGATACTTCCGCATACAATTTTCCTCATATTTCAAATAGACTGAATCGTTATTTCATTTTAGGGCTTTATTAAGTACATAATGAGGTATATACAGATTTTTTTAAAACAAAAAACATTTTTTTTTGGTCATCTACATGAGTTTTTCTAATGCGGTACACAAGATTATTATAAAGGATTTTTTTGGGATGTTGGACAAATAACGATCTACTAATTTTCTGCCGACGTTTCGTCCAATTTACTTAGACTTTTTCTGGTTTTTTTTGGGATTTCGGGCGCGGGGGCGCCCGGGGAACGGGTTTGGGGGGGCGGACCCCAAAAACCAATCAATCTGGGGAGGAGCCTTGGTGGCACCAAAGATCAATCTTTGGTATGACATACCAAAGATCAATCAATCTTTGGTATGACATAGACCAGTTTTGTAAAAAAACACTGATTAAGCCTTGATAAAGTCTAAGTAAATTGGACGAAACGTCGGCAGAAAATTAGTAGATCGTTATTTGTCCAACATCCCAAAAAAATCCTTTGTCAATTGATGTTTTATGGACGCAACCGATAACTACCAAGATTATTATAATATAATTGATTTTTCGCAAAATGGCAGCAGTTTGAAAAAAAGAAAAAAAAACTAGGAAAAAAACGATTTTAATTTGCTTATAAAAACCGTAATTTTATGAAAAATCAATATTTTTCAATAATCCCGTGTACCGCTTTAGAAAAACTGATGTAGATAACGAAAAAATGTTTTTTTTGTTCTAGGAGCTGTTAGAAAATTGCTGTGCTGCCCACCCATGGTCAACAAAAAAGGCGTCAGTATTCAATGTGTATTTATGACGCCATTTTGTATATTTTATTGAAAAAAATCTGTATGTACCTCATTATGTACTTAATAAAGCCCTAAAATGAATTTTGATCGCTTTATTGTGAGCAGAAAATTCACAAAGAATGTTTTGATTTTCCGCACTCTAGAGGGGTGTAACCCCTTAAAAACCCGTTGTGACATATATGACCTATATGACCAATATGGTCTCTATGACTCATATGACCTTTATTATCCATATTTATGATCATTATGGCCAATATTAGAACAGGCAGTGTCTGTTTTCAAATTTGGTACAGTACAACCAGAATATATTGGTCCGCGATTTGCATACAATGAACATAGTATGACGTAGTTGGACCATACTCCACAGATAAAAGTGATACCAACAAACAAACAATAACAGACTGTAGTTCTCGAAGCGTTCACGGTCGAAGCTAAAAAGAAATGAGCAAAATTTCAGGTTTTGTCTACTGCGGTCAAGGGCAAAGTTACTATTGCTGCACGTTGTTTGGATTTTTTCCATATAATCCCTCATTTTTATTGAGATGCTTCTGGAATATTAGAAATGATGATTTTGTTATGCGTCAGTTGAATAAGTTCTGGAAAATTTGTTATTAAACAAAATTTAAAAAATGTCTTAATATACATGGTTTTTCTCCTTTTCTTCTAGATAATTCATATTCATTGTAGAGAAAAGTTTATTCGCGAAAGTTTCAGTAAAGAACAATTTTACTTAAAGTAAAAAAAACGTATTTTTTCTAACTTTATAGAATTGTCTAAAAATCTTGAGCAACCTGAATAAATATTATATATAAGAGCGTTAAAAATTGAAACCTTTTTTTGAAACTTTTTTGAAAATTTGTTCATTAGGAGAACCTAGGAAATATTTTAATCAGAAAAATGTCGAGTTACCTAGAAGAAAAGAAGAAAAAAAAAGTGTTTTATGAGATTGTTTTACATTTTGTTTAGTAACAAACTTGCGAAATTATCGATGGAAGTATTTCAATAAAAATTAGGGATTATATGGAAAAAGTCCAACCCAACAGATTTGACTCTTGACTCTTATAACCTGACATCTCTGTAATGTGTTGTTATAATATCGTATAATAGGATTCGATTGACATATTCCAGTATACCATTTGTCATATAAGAAAAATACGTTATCAGCCCCAATAATATTCATATATGTAAATTTGTATTTTTGTTTTGCTTTTTTTTTTTGAAATTTTGATATATATATATATTTATCCGTTATAGTATTTTACGTTAACGTGAATTGATGTAATATTTATATGAAAATTTTTTGTAATATGCTTGCAATGTATCTTTATGTGTATGTGGATACGTATGTCTACATATACCTTTTTTCCGATCCTATAATTGGGAATTCTATCTCGTTGGGTGGTGTAAAATTAAATAATTAATGAAATAAAACAATGAACAATTTGGCCTCTATGACCAACATGATCTAAGTGACCTGTATGACCAATGTGATCTATTAAATCCATATTGGTAATATGGCCTTAATAGATTATACATATAACCTATATGACTTCTATGCTGATTTTGAAAATGGATATGGACATAAAAATGATAGTTGAGACATAATAAAGTGATATTGGAATTCTTCTACCTCAAAAACCTATAGAATGACACATCACATTAGCAAAGATCAACATATAACCAACATTTGATTTGATTACACGTATACGTTGTCACATTTTTTTTAATTGCTGGAATTTAGTTAAAAAAATATTTTACCTATTTTGAATTAATACCGCTTCAATCCCCTCATCCCCCACCCTTTAATATAAAAACTAAAAAATTGCAGACTGTCATGTACATGTATGTCAAATTTATAGGGTTTCATTTTGTCTCATTTACGAATTCCATATAGACAAGGAAATAGTGTTTAACTGATTAAGCTCAAAATCTAATCAGCTCTAGAACTCGTCATGGTGCAATGTGTTACGTCAAGTGTTACTAATTTAAAATTGATATGTTAACATATTCTGTAGTTAATGGACTTATATATACGTTATATATCTTATATATAGGTTTAAATCTGAAAGTTTGTTTTATTTATTTTGTTTATTCCTAAGAACTAGGATTTTGCTTTTAGTAGCTTAAAAAAATGTTATATTAAATTAAGCCTTCGTTTTAGATTGGCTTAAGATATTGTGCAAATATACCCGAGGTCCCGATACAGCAATACTGTAAATTTCTGAGCAAAAATACCTTATTCCAAGAGTTAATAGTAAGCAGGATACAAGGTGTCAAAATTATTATAACTTTTTTTGACAACCATGTTTTACTTTGGTCACTAGGGATTTTTTTGAGAGATTTTTTTATAATCAATAATTTTGATGTAGTTGCTCCCTCCGGTATTGCATAGCATAGTATCTTTTATCTGCATATTATTTTAGTATTTTTCTAGAGTTCATATTCCGCCTCAACGACATCTTTAGATGAAATTTCCTCCAGTTCATTTTCCAAAATAAGGGGCAAAGGGGCAACTTTAATTAAACTCAAAACGGACTTATAAGCAATGTAAAAAAATATAACGTTTCTACCAATAAATGATATTCATGAGCAGAGCTCGGAGGTTAATAATAGATCCATGTTTTACCAGGGGTAGCTCCAGGATACCGCTATTAGTGCGTTCCGAAATGTTAAACAGGTCTTACCTTATCCATGTGATGGTTATTGTTGTTCCGTATGTTCAGGAGTGGAGTTGCCCCATGCTGCCCCAACGAGTCACAATAGGTTACACTGGTAGTGGCTTCCTTTGTAGAACGTCCAACAACGTTTTTCTCCTGGATATTGCTTTCACAAATACCTGTATCACATTCAATTGTCTCACATTCACTTGTATCACAATCAAGGCTGAGAACAATAGAGTAACAGTTTCGGCAACTCATTAAAGCTCGTGTGCCAAAGCCTTTCAATATCCTTGAAGCTTTCAAATGCACATTCGTGGCTTTTGCCTTATTCAGTCCCTCAACCACTACGCTAGGTATGTTCGGTCCTTTAACATCCGTTGTTTCGTCAACGCAATTCCGAGACGATATATACGATATATTTTATGTCCTCACACAGTTGTGCTATGTAAAATAGTTTAACAGTTGTTTCTGCAGGTAAGCTAACTTCGCGCACTCACAGCGTTCTGGACAACTTGAACTGAACTCGGGATGATCTAATTTGGAGAATGGAATATTACACGCTACCGTCATTTTGACTAAATCCAAGTTAAATTGTCTTTGTCTGTCTCGCGCACTAACACCACCACTTACACGAGCTTTATATTTATCCGTAGCAACATGCTGAAAACATATGTTTTTACGTGCCACGTCAGTATACTGTCGCACACGGTACAACGCAGTTCACTGTCATTAAAGGTCAGTTACATAAAATTGTTTATCTAACGCTCCACTGTAACATGTAACGGACGCTGTCCCGACATTTTTACAAATTTATTCGACGTTTCATGCACAGAATGATGAATCGATCAGCACAGGTTAACTATTACAAAAAAATACGTCATCAAAGTTGGCCGACCAAAAAAAACCGTATTTCTATTGTTGATCTTAAATTTATAATCTTATTTAATTGTCAAGGCTGCTACATTATGTGACAGCCATTATTTATTTTTCAATTGTGACAGTCATTTGGCAAAAGTTTGACAACAGCAATGTTTCGTTTCGAGCTTCAACATAATCGCTATTTGTATTTCTCTCATTCATAGCCAGATTTGATGGCGTTTTTTTTTGATGGCTCGTTATAACCATATTATTGTCGCGTCCAAGACCAGTCCTGGAATCTATTATTAACCTATTGGCTCTATTCATGAGTCTGTGTCAACCAATTATAATTATCTTTTATTTTCAAAGATAACACCCTGTACAGGATCATCGGACCTTAACACTAATCGCCATACTCGTTTTGAAAAAAATAATAGTTGTGGCTTGTATTTCCATACCCCTAATACCTACAATCCTTGTGAAAGATGTGAGATTTGTGAATTATTTAAATTTACGATAAAAAAATCAACATCAAATGTCGTGACAAAAGGTTCTCCCCCTTCAGGCGATTTCGAATTCATCGTATCGTCGTTCTCGATATATCTTATTATGTATTCTCCGAGTGTAAGCAGGACGAATGGTAGAAACTCGAATTTTAATAAGACGGTCCCGGAAATGAGCTACCTGTATATAGGTATCTGTCTTCTATCTTTATGGTACAGCTAAATCTTGTTCGCCGCCGTTTATTCTGGTTTCTTTATTTTACTTCCATATCCACGTAGTATATTCGAAGTATAGTATTCATTAAATATATTTTAAAATTCATATCGGCTGAACAGACCGAAAATGTTCCGACACGTCTACATTTTAAGTTTAAGCGAAAACAATATGTCTGTCTGCCTGTTAACATTTTTTGTGTACACGATAACTCGAGGACCCGTCAAAATATCAACTTGAAATTTGGAACACTGGACATGCACCATGGCGAGGTCAGAAACTGATTTTTTGTTCAAATAGAATTACAAATCAGTATTGTCTCCTTAAAAATAACTTCCTTGGGAATGCACACAGGGCTGGAGACGCTTCTTCCATTACTCATAGCAGTGCTGGAACTCATATACTAGAATAGCCTTCAGCTGATCGGTTACAGCCGTTTCAATGTTTTCTGTAGTCCCAGAACGACGTCCGTTGAGGTGATTTTTCAGTCTCGAGACGAGAAAAAGGACTCAAAGTCACGAGGTCTCAAGTCAGGCGAATGAGGAAGCTGAGGAGCCACAGGAAGATAATTACTGGCTAAAAACTCGTTTACTTAAATGGCTGTGTGACAAGGCGCATTTTCGTGATGCAACATCCAGTTGCATTTTTCCACTTGATGTTTTGTCTCACACGCATGACTCCTTTTCGAAGTTTTTCAAGAACCTCTCTGTAAAGGTGTTGATTGAGTGTTTGTCCCGGAGGCGAACTCTTTGTTGTCAATTTTCTGGCCATCAAAAAAAGCAAATCTAATACCAACTTCGTTATTACGCATACTAACTTCGTTATTACAAATGGCATGGCTATGCTATTTTTGCTATCTTTTTGCTTATATCTTTAACTGAAAGGTACTTTAGTAATCACAGTTAAAAAAAAAGTAAGTAACATAAAATTAGGAGTGCCTAAGGGGGGTATAAACTCTATATAATAGGGTTTATAATAGGGTTTATAAACTAATAATTTATAGATAGACTTTTAGAGATAATTTTAGAGCCCGAATCTCAATACATGACGTCAATAAGACTGTAGCTCGCGTGTAAAGGAGCGTGTAAATGACCAATATCTTTCCTTAGACACCTAAATACACTTGTTTGTGAGGTCGTACACAACTTCTGCATTGTAACTTATATAGCTATATCTCGTTATTTTTAAAATTTAGCAATTTGTTTTCACTTCATACGAGTTACTTGTTAGTCCGTAATTGGAACGTACGGTAGAGATCCGTGCTCTAAAGATTGAACTGAAATTGAACCCGTTTGTAAGTACATAAATACATATGAAAAGAAGAAAGGTAAACGAGAACTCCTTGTCTAATATTAAACCGTCTAAGCTCTGGGTTGTTCTGGTTACTCTTTCTCGCAACTTTTACAGATATATTATATAGATTATTAGACGAATAAAATAACACTGTCTGTGTAAAGTAACTGAACCATCAACTTGCTTTCATTAAGGAATTTAAGAGGATAAACACCTTTTGCAAAATAAATTAGAGCTTAAGTTTCCACTGAAAACTACAGATTAATCTTGTCTTGCTTGTCCGCCGTTAAGGAATTTAGGACATCGTTAAGTTTTATTTTGTTGGTAATCCAGATTTTCCTAATCGTAAGAACTTTTAAATGAAATCCTCGTTTCTGTCTGTAAATTTCAGTAGGGTGGTGAAGGATCAGCTGTAATAGACTGAATTTACACAGAAGATGGATTATTTCTACAAAAGGATGCTCACTCTCCTTAGGCCTTTTGTATGTTGTATTACTGTTTCGCAAGGAAAAGATTCCCGACTATGTATATCGTTTGTACGAAACAGTTTTAAAATTAACTACTCGAAAACGGAAACGGAGCAAATCAGAGTGGATAGGGCAGATCAGTGTGAATATACCATTTATATGATGTTAAATTCTGTTTACTTTTGAACAAAATGTTATAACTCATTTTCTGGGATTTTCAGGGTCGCTAGTACCTAATATGATGTCATAATTGAAATCTGACATAATGACAGCTGTCAACAAGCTGTCAAAATTCCTGAAAAAGTTAAAAAGTCGATATTTGGTGCATATTATTAAGTTTTCGGTTTCACGAAGTCACGAACAGAGATGGACAACGTTGTCAATGTAATATTGACAATTGTATTATCGACGCGTCGACTTTGATGTCGAGGTTGGTAATTTTTAATACGTCGAGAATATAAACAAAGTCGACAATGTCGGCAGTATAGTAAACCACTTAACAATAATTCGAGAAAAAATAAACAAAGTCCTAATACTACTAATACTTTCAACCCACAACCTTCATATCAGGAGTGTAATACTTACACCACTACTTGCGCCAAGTTAGCTCATAACCACAGAACGTTGGATCAGAAAGTCTGTGGTCCAATATATGCCAAATGACAAGAAATCAAGGAATTGCACTGGCCGCTTATGTTTATTAAATCAAATTTAAAATCTTTAAACTTCATGTTATACTTTCGACTACTTTTCATTTAAAACCACATTCTATAAAGGTATAAAAATAACTGCAACAAATACGACAAACAACGCCGAAATATCAAAAAACAAAAATAATACAACTTAACTTTTTTTCATTATTTACCCATTGTCTACATTCTCGACGTATTGTTGACATGTCAATGTCAACAATTAAAGTCGACGCGTCGATGCCCATCTCTGATCACGAATTTGATGTCAACATTCAATTTTGACATAAAGATTCGTTATCAACATTCTAGTGACCTGTGCTATTGTTTACTTATTACATAGATAGTGTTTTTTGGTCTACAAATAAATAATTAATACATTTACACCTCCATTTTTTCGATTAATAAAATTGATTCGTTTTACTTATTCCTTTTTAGGCTTCCTCCCTCACATATTTTCCCTCACATATGTTTAATTACATCCACGTCCACGTAGTGGAATGGAAGTATAGCACTTATGATTTTTTTGTCGTGGATAAATATGCCTAAAATATTCTGAAACGTTGATATTTTAAGTTTAAGTTTGAACTTAATAACTTGAAATTAAGACCACTTTTTTACCATAATGTGGTCTGGCGTTGATTAGATTTTGATCTTAATTTGTTAAGATGAGGTTTATTTGTACCAAAATATCTCTATGACAAAATTCCAAAAGGTAGCGATATCCATGATTGTGCCACCCGTCACAATGATCTTTATTCCGTACCCAGACACAGTTCTGCTATGTTTCAAATGTCCTTTACTAATAATGCTACTGCTTCATTTAATAGAATACTTTATTAAATATTTGCAGAATTTTACTGCATTTAGGAAACAAATCAAGGTCAGTATCATGGCGAATAGAACCTGTTGTGAAACTTTTTGATTATATTACCAGGATGGTTAGGTGGAAGAGCAGCTCTGTTGAACCTCGCCATCCTCAATTATTATTATTTTTTGTCATTATTTTCAATGTTACAATAAAGACACAATATTATTATTATTATTATTATTATTATTTCGCCGACTTTATAGTCACACTTCTCAGCGTAAACGCTGGGAAACATTCACCCATTCCTGCTGCAGACAGTGATGGCTTGATATCTCATTCCCGCCTCCAGCAGAAATTAGGCTCAGGCGAGGGAAGGAAATTCATCCTATCCCAAAACCTTTCTTACAATGTGGCAAGTTTGTGACAATATTGCCTTCTGGCCATTTCTAATGACATTAAAAGATAGTCCTAATGCCGCGATGTTCTTAGCGAATCTCGTCGTCATCACTCCCTCTGCCGATATTACTAGGGCGTACGTCTCCACTTTCTCCAGTTTCCATAGGCGCTTCAGCTCGATTGACAAATTTTCGTATTTCGCGATCTTCTCCCGTTCAGTCTTCTGAATGTTATGGGTAAGTGGCACAGCGATGTCTATAATGATCCCTCTTCGTTGTTCCTTGTTGATCAGCACAATATCTGGTCGGTTGAAGTCCACTGTTCTATCGGTGATGATTAGCCTATCCCAGTACATCACGGCAACTTCCGATTCCAGCACAGCTTCCGGAATATATTTGTAGTATGGCGGAGCCGTCGCTAACAGGCCATACTTGAGCGCCAGTTGTTGGTGAACCATCTTCGCAAGTTGGTTGTGCCTGCCGAGATATGCTGACTCTGATAGCGCGGGACACCCTCCTATTATGTGTTCTATAGTTTCGCCTGCAGATCCACATTTTCTACATAGGTCTTCGACGTCGTCTCTCAGGATATTCTTCTGGTAATTTCTTGTTTTTATAACCCTGTCCTGAATGGCAGTCAAGAATCCTTCGGTCTCGGGGTACAGATAGCCGTCGGTAAGCCATTTTAATGAATTTTCTTTGTCGATGTGGTCTGGCTGTAGCATTTTTGGAAAACGGCCCTGCAAAGCATGTTCCATCCACTGGGTCCGGAGGTCCTCTTCTGTTGGTTTATTATTATTATTATTATTATTATTATTATTTGTGTTTAGTGTAGATAGGTAATTAGCAAATAATACAAGATATTTGAGACATTTCAATAATCACACAGTTGACAGAGCACTTACAAAAATCTCTTACTTGCCTTCTAACCCCCTCCGCCACCTCGGGCGGTATTGGGGGTGGTTGGTATAAAATGAAAAGAAAACTAAAATATTAAAAATGTATAAAAACTTATGTTTGCTAAAGCAAATATTTAATTTATATTCATTTGGCTGATGGCATTTTTGTTGTACACAGAAGGGGAGAGGGCTATTGTTTTGTTTAATCTTAATATGAATTTCATTGGAGATATTCATGTGAAGTATTGTTTTATTGGTTTTTGAAGTAGAATAATTAATTTATCATATTATCAAGTCTCTACTCACATTTTTACTTCCATATTCATGTCCAAAATAGATCAAATAGGTTATAAAGCCACACATGTCATAAAGGTTATAGTTGGTCAGTACCTCGGTAAAATATGGGTCATACAAGTCATATAGGCCATATGAATCATAAATATTATATGCCATAAAGTTCATATCGGTCGTACAGGCTATATTGGTCATAAAAGATAACGTTTATGGTATAGGCATATAAATGGGGCATAGAGGTCACAAATGTCTTTTAGGTCATAAACGTCACATATATCATGAAGATAATCCAAATATCACACTTTTGAAAATAGCCTGATGTTTTTAATTATTAGTCTAATTAAATGTGAAACAATTCGATGTGGAATTGGCGATTAATTTGGCAGGGGTTTTTCGTTTTGTTAAGTGTTTCATGGAAAGGTAACATTTAGATTACGGTTATATTAAATCTGGCGGTCCTTTAAGCGGATGGGAACAACCCTGTTTCTGGGGTAACCCTTTAACAGGTGAGGAAGAAATCCGTGCAATATAAATTAGGCATTGTGCTCAGCAAATTATAACAGACGTGGGATACAGCTAACTAAATATTGCCCGGAACAAATCTAATAATAATTCATCTACTGTAATTTAGTAGAAAATCGATAGATCGCTATAAAATACAGGTAAGTTGTTTATATGAACCGGCAACGAAAACAAAGGGGGATTCATTACTGAGAAAAGGGCGGGAGCGTGCCCTTATCAAAACAAAACAATAACGGGAATATCACAACAGGTAGGGAATAGATTAGATTACGAGGGTCATAAAGAAGTTTAATCAGTTTTCTTCATACACAAAGACTACAATAACAGAATCCTTACATGGAACGCTTATATACAATATGGATGAGCGAAAGCCTAGAGAAAATTGCTTAATGTGCCAGAATGTGTTGTGTTTCACGTATTAGTATAATATTAAGAGAAAAAAGAAAACCAAAGCTAAAATGATTCACAGGGGTGCTCAAAATAAAACGCATTGGTAAAAACTGACACAGTTTAACAGTTTTTTTTTACTTTAAAATTATCCATCAAAATAATTTAACCTTGATTTAAGAGGTAATATGTTGAAATAATAACATCATCTGGCTACATTTAAGCTACAAAGTTTTACCCTAGAAATTCAATAGTCTCTATCAACATGTATATGTATTACTATTACGGGCTACTATTTTCAAGAAAAGAAATTAACTAGATGAGATACTCACAAATAAACAATAACATACTGCACATACTGCACTTCTTGAAGTGTTCACTGCTGCAGCTGTAAAAGAGAAGGGCACAATTTCAGGTTTTATTTACTGTGGTTAACAGCAAAGCTACTGTTGCACAAAGTTGCATAATAATAATATTAACGTGCCTAGTTGTTATTAAATACCTTGGTATGGTGTACTAAAGAATAGGCCTCAAAAAGGTAATGAAGAAAACCTTTAGGCAACCCAAAAGAAGTAAGAAGAATAAATAGTAACAAAGAAAAGAAATGAAGAATAAACAGCAACAAAAAGGTGGGAATTTATGAAATGAGTTGTAAAGGTTGTGGGCAAACAGAAGGATCTATTTTAAATAGATTCAAAGAACATGTAGTTCAACTAAAATATGGTAGAATAGAAATATTTTGTAGACCAACATCCTTTTGAAAATAAACATAGGATAGACGTTAGTGGCATAAACCAAATAAAGAATGTAACAGACGGTAGACCTCTAGTAAGCGCCTAATCTCTTGATATCAACAAACTTTCTTATAACTTTATTTTCCTGGTAAGAAGATAAGTCGAGATATTCGTTCATTGTCAGTCAGGTATAACGCACTGATAAAACCTAATAAGTTCGAAATCTAAATATGTGATTTCTGACGACGAACAACGGTGAACGAGAATTATTCTCATTCTACTTCAGGTTAACAGATCTACCGTTAGCGTTCTCGGGAATGACATCTAGTAGTTGCTGACCTTGTCAGACCCACTAGAGTGTAATGTATATAATCATTAGAGGTATAATATATTATGTCACCGATTTCTTTCTACGGCAAACTATAATCGACATAACGCTTGTGTAAGTAGTACTGGGACACCTGGTAACAATCAAAGAACCTGCAACTTTAAAGCGTCTTCTTTGTACACATCATTTTGTTAAGGATACTGCACATTACACGGAAACTTTTCTGTGGATCGGAATTTCTGTGGATCTGTATGCTGTACCAAACGAAACTTTATATTGATAGTCATATTAGAACAACTATTCTGTGGTTTAATCGGTTAACTGTTTGTGAAACTGCTCGCTGCTAAGAGCATATGATCAATGTTTAAGCTTATAGATGCTTTATTTACATACATTTATTTAAAACCTTTGAAGTACGGTACGAATAAATCTATTTTAGTTTATGTTTTAGAAAATCATACTGTAATCTCTGGATAATCTGGCCCCTCTCTAATCCAAAGTATTTTATAATGACTAACCCTACAATATGTGTAAAATATTTTACATAAGCGCTCTAGGTATAGATCGGATTATAACAGTAATCCGTATTATCAGTCCGGATTTTTGCGTATACTCGCATTACTCTAAAATACGTCCAGTTTAGTGATATTTCCGTGTCAGTTTAAAGTAAACGGTGTTTACTAAATGATAGCGTATGATGCTGAGGTTTAAAGTAGTGAGATATTTTACATCACTTACTAACCTTGTACCTGACATCCACATATCCGGGTTAAATAATATTTGCCATCATTTACGATTTCTATAATACCATTGATTTGATAGTACAAACAAACCTAGTAGCTTCCTAGTTGAATTATTCATTGCATTCGATTTTATTATTTCATATTGCCTGTTACTAATAATTCCAGTTACCCTTTCAAAGCACTTGCATCACAATCTCTTTTAAGCCTTTATCATGTACTATTTAAACTATTCAATCATTAAATATAGTATAGGACTTCGACTTACGGTATTTGGATACGGATATTGTGAGGTATATACTGCAGCTAAAGTTAAATACTCTATTCTGTTTCAACGAATGTATCAGGAAATATGAAATACATTAATTAATAGGAATCAAAACTGTCATAGGGAAGAAAATCAAATGTACTCGACATTTGCTTTTCTTCCTACCTGATAGTTTTGTCACCTCGGTCTTTATCAACATCCTGCTGTAAACTAGATTTAATAGGCTTTATGCTCTCTGACTTCAGATCTCAAACGATTAGGACCAAGGGTGTCCTAAGTTCATAAGTTTGTCGACCTTAAGTCACTTGGACTTATGTAGTCAATGTTCTATATCTTTGGTCTGCCAAAACCGCATTGTGGCACAATAAGTGAATACTGTAGTCTCTTTTTCAGTTTAGTTCTTTTTTTTCAGTGCTCAGTAATTCAGTTTGTCTAGACACTTAGAGGAACTGATCCTATATCGTAATGAAATGTTGATCCAATCGCAACATGGCTCCTGTCTTAGCCGAGATTATCTGCTCTTCTACCGACGTAGAGTATCTGGCTTTGACTAGTTACCGATATTTAATAGCTTATTAGCTCCGCGCGATGGCGCTGTTGTTCCGTGCTTCGTAAGTTCGCAAGCGCGTACCTTCTGGCTGTCTCGATATTCCGTGACCGTCCACTCCAATTTTGGACGGGAGACCGCCATTACGGATCTTTTCCCTATACGCTTGTGTAGTGACTATAGTGGCCGCGTAGTGGTGAGAACGTGTCAAAAATTAAGTGGTAAACAAACTTCATCACGCCGATAAACTACGATAAACAAAGATTCAAAAACAATTTTTCATGTGAAATAAATTTCATAACACGTAAAATGCACAAAAGTGGTGTAAAAAATACGGGCAAGCTTGTTGCGTCCCGGGTTGCACTAATCGTCGAAACACAAACTCCGAATTACACTTACTACCTACACCTAATTACACTTTTATTTATTCACAGGTTTTAAATAGAAAACTTTAATGCTGTTCATCAGTAATTCTGTAAGTTTAGGTTAGGTTTAATGTTTGTCAAAATATGTAGAAAATTTGTTTCAAAAATTCTGCGGTCTAAAAATTTTTTAATTCATAACGCATAATTTCCTGCAATATTCTACAAACATGCAATTTTTGCAAAATTATAGCAGATTACATCTGTTCTAGGATTTCCACATGTCATATTCATAATTTTAACCACTTTCATATTTATTATTGTAATTAAAAAAAATACCTGTACTACCGGAGTTTACGTATTTTCCTGCTCTCGAGTATGAGCTGGGTCTCCCTTAAAACAGTTCCAATTAATCTTCAACTCTGTACGTCAACCACTTCTTTTACGTCACTTACATATGTGAAAACTTTCAAGCAACTTTTTCCCTTTGCTCAAGCTTTTTTGCGGAAAATACTTTATTTACAGGTAAAAAAGCCACAAGTAATTTAAATTATCATTTTATTTGGAGAAATAACACTTAATTTTACACAAAATCACTCAAATAATACACATGTGTAACACGTTAAATTGGGCAAATTTTAAATTCACAACTCACTTATTGACGCGGCGAATCCGCGAGATGGCGGCGTATAGCTGATACAAGTGTCGAGTCGTATAATTGCATTTTTTTGCGCCCATTATTTGGGTTTTACGTTCGACCCGTTAATTGACTCTTTGCTGTGTTGAAGCATATGTTTTCGTTTGGTTGAGTCGAGTTTCAATCTACATTTCTGTAGGATATAAAATAAGTTACAGGTAAGGAGGCTATTTCGACATTATTTTTTTTGTATACTCCACCATGTGGCTGAACTTTTATTTCGTGTAATTAATTTTTAGAGGATTACTGTCTTCCAACATCGGACTCTGTACGTTGTGAACGTAATTCTGAGGTTACCAGAATTCTACAGCGAGAACGTTACCCCCCTGGACGTGTCACCTATTGATATTGCTGTACTGGGTGTTTGTGGAGAAGTGCCGTGCCCTCAGAGTGAGGTACTTAGTTTTCATATGATTTATTATAATAACTTAGTTTTGGGTTAAGTTCTGGCCACTTAGAGTGCCTTCGTTGTTTACAACAACTTTTTCTTTAGGGTCCTTGGTGCGGGTTCCTTGGTACGGATTCTGAGTTGACGAGCTCCATAGTGTGGATCTATTGTGCCAATTTCGAGTGCTTGGCTCGAACCTTCGAAGACTGGGGTTTAGTTCTACGTTCCTCGAAGTAGGAATCCAGTGCAAGGCTTGCTATACGTCCCCTTGCAGAGGGTTGAACCCGAACTACAGATATACCTGATATAGATTTTTTCTATATATAGATTTTTTTTATTACAACAACTGTTCCAGTCACGTGAGTGTCATTCCGACTGAAATTTATTCCACGTTATCATATTTTATAATATTGATATTTTACATCGCAGTCTACGGATAGTTATTGCAATTTATTACTTTTATGACCCTTTAACGCCTATAAGATTTTAGTACGTAAATGTAAACCAACGGTAGCTACCCGCGGAGAGTATTTTGGTATATTTTGTGGATTTCTTTTTCTTTTTAAGGTTACATATTTAGTTTGAGTATTTAGTATCGGTGTTAAGGCCGAATTACATCTACTCACCACTGTACCAATAGACACAATTAATATAAAACAGAACAGTCAGCTGTGATTTTTTATATTAATTGTGTCTATTGCTGTTTGAAACGCTGTGTTTTAGTTTTCCTAACCCCAAAGAACGAAAATATATATTTGTCTTTTGCTCTTTGTTAACAACAGTTTAATACAATTTATTATCCACTAATTTGGGGTACAGCACGCCCTGAGAAGAGGGCTAGTAAAATAAATAAAAGTCGTGACATAGGACTACTTTCCAGGCAAGGCAAGTGTCACGACTCTGGTTGGAAAATTGGCCCCTTTTATTTAGTCTATAATATCAAAACTCCAGCTGAAGTCCATATCACATTTATCCGTCTCCATACCACAGAATATGGTTGATTTCATTAAAAGTGTTCAGTCATTTAGCATTTTAATCACCATCACATTGGGCGTAGCAACAGTTGGCCTTGGGACTTTGCAAATGATTTTGAAAATGCATAAATATGTTTATTTCAGTATTCAATATTTGAATCTATATGCCGCAATTTTAGCTAATGGATCTAGAGTCTGAAAATTGACAGATGCTTTAAATTTGGTGTACGAGTATTCTTCACGTCTTTGATTGCTGCCTACAATTTTCCCACTTACAAGCAAGTCGGATGTATTTCCCACTTACATGCAAATATTTTTTAAACATGAAAATGTTTCTTGTTTTGTACTTCAATGTATATTTCATAGCTCAATTCATAGCTCATTTCATTTCCGATATATACAGGTATCTAAAATACCTGTACAAAATCATACCACAGAAAAATATATTCTTTCTTTTAGGAATCATTACGATTATGTTAGAGGGACAGTACTCGTGAAAGAATGATAAACATAACACAGCTCCACAAAAAAAAAAAAAAAAAAAAATACCTCTGGGGTCTGAGTAGGTGTACTATATGTTTTTGGGGACGCTGAATCCGAATCCGATGTCTATTTAACTCCATGTCATAAGGATTTTTCATAACCTCAAAAAAACTGTTTAATAATGAGATGTCTCGATAACTCTAGCTCTATAACTCCATGAAAATTGAAAACCATAAAAAATAAAACCCCACACACCTTAATCCTTCAACATCTTTCCCCCACAACGCCACAACCCCATAACCTAATAACCCTATAACCCCGTAACCCAGAAAATGAGTAAAAACGACACTTGTGTGTGTCTTAGCCCTGACGCTTCGTGTCTACGAGCTAGATGTAGTAATTGAGACCTAAAACTACATTTCTATCGATTCTAGAACACCTTAACCCCATAACCTATTAATCCTATACCATAACCTAATAACCCAATAACCACATAACCCAAAAAAATTGTGATTACAGTCTTGTCTGAGGGCCGTATGTAGTAATTGAGATTTGACACCCCATTTTCTTCGATCCTACAGGTCCTTAATCCTATAATTTTACAACCCCACTGCAAAATCTAAGGAGAATACTGCTCAAATTAACTTAAAATTTACAACCGCTCCTTTGATACATCACATAAACCGGGAACCAACAGGTACAGTGAAAATGTCGGTTTGGTGTAAGAAGATCACGATTAGAGGTCCATTTAAAAATAGTACTGCTTTGTAATCCATGCGAAATGGGTATTACTCCGAAATGGCGCATTCTTGCACCAAATCGAATTATTTTTTCGCATGTTTGCAATCCAGGGCACCTCCATGTGGTTGACGGTGGGCAACGGAGCTGATCCGTGATCCGGCGGAGACCCTGGATAACGGTGTTCATGGCAAACATGCGGAAAAATTTTTATGATGCAGGGAGTCGGATTTTTGTTTATTTATCTAGGATTCATATTCCTTATTTAGTTGAGATACGGGGATCACACCCTAATAAAATGTCTCCAAAGTGTGAGGCAAGGGGATACACTGTAATAAAGCACCCCAAAAAGTGTGAGTCAAGGAGCCACACTATAATAAAGCACCCCAAAAAGTATGAGGCAAGGGGGCACACTGTAATAAAGCACCCCAAAAATTATGAGGTAAGGGGACACACTGTAATAAAGCACCCCCAAAAAGTGTGAGGCAAGGGGACACACTATAAAAAAGCACCCCAAAAGTGTGAGGCAAGGGGACACACTATAAAAAAAGCAACCTGAAGGGAACAAAAGCCTTCTACGTCCTCGTCGTTGTTCCTGGGTTCGGCAAAATGTAGGCACCACAAATATAAAATTTGAATTCGCAGTAACAAATAAATTCCTTCATCAGGCCCGCAGACAACGAGCGCAGCGTCAGGGCTGTAATGCTTACAAATGTAGTTATGTAGTTATCACAAATTTTTTTGGGTTATGTGGTTATTGGGTTATTAGGTTATGGTATAGGATTAATAGGTTATGGGGTTAAGGTGTTGTAGAATCGATAAAAATGTAGTTTTAGGTCTCAATTACTACATCTAGCTCGTAGACACGAAGCGTCAGGGCTAAGACACTCACAAGTGTCGTTTTTACTCATTTTCTGGGTTACGGGGTTATAGGGTTATTAGGTTATGGGGTTGTGGCGTTGTGGGGGGAAAGATGTTGAAGGATTAAGGTGTGTGGGTTTTATTTTTTATGGTTTTCAATTTTCATGGAGTTATAGAGCTAGAGTTATCGAGACCATTTCATTATTAAGCAGTTTTTTTTGAGGTTATGAAAAATCCTTATGACATGGAGTTAAAGAGACATCGAATTCGGATTTAGCGTCCCCAAAAAATATAGTACACCTACTCAGACCCCGGAGGTATTTTTTCAATTTTTTTTTGTGGAGCTGTGTAATCAATACCTGCCACAGGTGTTAATTGCCACATGCGGAATTCGAACCGCACCAGTAATAGCTTTCGTAATCGCTATCTCTCACTTGGTTCTTTCCTCAGTGAACTACTGTAGTCATGGCTCATAAATATAAATATTACAACCGTGGCTTCTTGCGAATATTCGGTGGCTAGTAGCATCTAATATCAGTTATACCCTCGGTAACACTTCATGAACACGCCATAAACTTTCCTTTGGCAAAGTTTTAGGCAGATCCGTCGCAAGCCAATTTCCGTAAGGCTATTTTCCGGTGCTACTGTTTATAGTAATTAATTCCCCGGTATCCATAGATACCAGCAAAGCCAGCATACGACGCCACTGACTTATAACGAAAGTGGCCAGTCTAATATACCCTTTAACGAATTTAACCAGCAAGATATTTAATTCGGAACAACTGATATACATCTCCTCGTAAACGCCACTTGCATTTAATTGAAACAAGGGAGGGAATCTTCGCTATGAAGTAATCAGCTTAATTACTAAGTACAGCAAATTCAATTTCGCAAAGTTGCGGTCTGATTCGTTGTACTGAGGATGTAACGTTCCTCAATGGAAATTTAAATCGCGTGCCTCCAGCTCATCGCGCTGTACATGACGTTTGTTTAAAACCCGGTTAAAAAGGAGTTTAGCCGGGAAAAATCGATAAACCGTAAAGGAAATTGCCATGAACGGCTGTTAGGAATTACCTACAAGAAGCGTTATTGCCTTTATGCCGTATTATTTCTGCTTTGTGCCGTATGCAAGCAAAATAAGTACCTATTCAGGAAAATACATACTTTGTAAAAATAATGTTACCTTTTATTACCACATCCTTTAAAACAGTATTTCGAGTGAATGTGGTATATGTTTCTACACATTTATTCGGTAATAGTGCGAAGTGGTATACAGGGTGCCACTGAAATTCAAAAGCGAGAACGATTCCCCGTTCATCGTCATTCTCCATCAGAAATCATAAATCCGGATTTAGATCTTATTAAATGCTCTAGGTGTCATATATCTGACAACGAAGGACAAATAATGAGCGTGTAGCGTGTGAATTATATCCTGATCAGGAGGGCATTTAAATATTGTGCCGCTCAGATATACTTTAGTTCGATATATTCTAGGTAGCAACGACATAATTTAATATTTAATAAAATATAGGGTCCAAATTTGTGAAGCGGACTAATATTTTTGTGATGTTTTAGAATCCCAAACTTTTTTATAAAAAAACCAAAGCGTGTCGCAATATCAAAAACATCCTCAAACGATTTTTCGATATTTAGTTTATTTCTCATTTTATTTACATTAAACAATTTCAGCTCTTTTTTCGGAAAATCGCAATAACTCATGATTTTATCAAAATCCAAAAAATAAATCATATTGTAGCTCACTTTTTAAGAAAAACAACAAACTGCTATAAAGTTATTAGTGTTACCAGCTCAATACATAATGATACCTCTATAACAGTAGAATTTATTGGAAGGGAAACAAAGTAGATTTAGAGCAGGAAGATCGCGCATGAGCAATATGATTTCTGGTATAATAATTTATAAAAAAAAAGATTAGAAAACACCTTAGATATGCACATGATATTTATTGACTATTGAAAAACTATTTGACAACGTTCCATTGAACAAATTGTTTTATCGTGTTTAAACTAAATTCTATTCTCCAAATGTGAGACGAGAGATTCATGTGTTTAAAATATACTGTTAGTTTTGTTGACCTAAAATTGCATTGCAATATAAATGTTTTTGGTATGTTTTGGCTAGTCATTACATCACAGTCATCTATTTAAATGTGTCGAATAAAATATTGCTTTCGTCAAAAAAACTACTACTAAAAACTACTTTAACACGCAGCAAATTACGGATATCGTACCGACGAATTTCTGTTTTTGCAGTTATTATTACCGTGTTTTGTATTCGTATATATCAGTGTGCGCGAAAATGAATTAAAACCGCATTTGGAATGTGCTGTATTTGGAATATGAATGACTAAATATTGCATTTTTTTAAAATGAGTCCGTACTGTGGTTGACAGTAACCAAATTTTAATCAGAAATTACATTTGTTTCATTGTAGCACCTCGTATTTAACAACATTGTGACATTATAACAATCCGACATATCTGATTTATTCAGTTTTTTTTTTGCGATGTTTATGTGGAATACTTTTAATTAAAAAATGGAAAACGGAAAAGGTTACTTATACATTTTCAACATAGTATATAGGTATTGATTATTCAGTGTAATATGTACTTTGGGATTTTAGGGTCGCCAATTACGAACCTGGTCAGATTTTAAAAATTCAAGATGGCGGATCTAATATGGCGGACAAATCTTATACGAGGGACCGCAGTTTTAAATTTGCTAGAATTTGGACTAAAAGCTATACCTAAACACGGGTTTTTGAGGTCGCTAATTACGAATCTGAAATCAGATTTTAAAAATTCAAGATGGCAGATCCAATATGGGGGAAAAATCTCATATTTCCTCGAAATCGAACTGAAAATTCTCCATATGAGTTTTTGAGATCGCTGATTATGAAATACATTTAGGAATACTGGTTCAGTGTTACAGCTGATTGGAAACTTATTAATATTTATTTTAACTTTTTAAATAGGCCCAAAATAATATAAAAGCCACAAGTCAACAATCATACGAAGACTTTCCTGTTCAAAAGAAAAATTAGTTAATTAATAAAGTCATGCAACAATTTGAAATTGAAAATATTAAAAGTGTCTTATAGATAGAATGTAGAGTTTTACAGTTAAATACATCTGACGGACTGCCTTAAGAGTATAAGAGGTCTTTTTATTCTAGACTTTTCAATGCGACGGAAACATCGAATGAGAATTTTGGTGTGGCGTCTCATATTTGTGTTCAGTGTCATTCTCCGACACGTACTTACAAGTCTACATTCTCAGGCATTCTAAAAAAAACATCTCAAATTGAGAGTTGACCATAATGTTCACGGTACGTCGTGAGTATACATACATATTTTCGGAGCGTCAACAAGGTTCCATTTCCCATGTTTTCGCGATTTTTAGGTATATTTTGATGTTATGGATGGATTGTGACGTGATGCGGTTGAACAAATAGTGACAATGAACAATAGGCAGGATTATGTTCTCAACTTGAAAAGATCCGTTTAGCGGGTTTTGATCATTTCTTGAATTTAGAAACAAAATGTGACGTGATGTTATTAAATAATGGACACCAGATTCAGATATACAAGGCGGTTCATTGACAACTACATATTTATGAGAATACCTTTTTTAAATATCAGGTATAAGCAAAGTTGTTCTTTCCAATTTTTGGAACGAACTGGCTCTAGTTTTAAATGGAAAATAGGGTATCCTATTTTCCAAAACGAAGGGATATAACTAAAGTCCTCTACGAGTAACATCGAAATAGTTGTCGATTATCATACCAAAAAACAGCCAGCTACTGAACAAGATAAAACAATTTGAGAATGATACTAATAAATCAAAATAAAATTCTCACTCAACTTAACCAACGTGTATACATATCTTAAACCATCAATATTTAAGTAGGGCATAGGAAAAATTAGTACCACAGTAGGACCAATCTTCATAATTTTAAGTATCATAAATTTTCGGATTTCCCATTGTTGTCGAATCACCCTGTCTGTATACACGGATTGCTAAAATACTCTATAACATTCTGTTTTGTGGGATTGCGGTTCATCTTTAGAACTGCAGATATGAGTATAGTCAATAACATTGAAATAAGAAATTAATTAACAAAATAAAAGTAACCAGGAATTACACGTACATATTTAAACAGGGCCATATTTTTTACTCAAATTAGAGTTGTATTCATCATTTCCAGAACAGTTTGCTCAAAATCTGTTGATCTTCCGAGGGTCTGAACATTATTTTTGGAATTATAGATGATATAACAAAGGATACTAAAGGTGAAAATTGTTTGAATAAAAAAAAATGAACATTTTTCAAGAAAAATCGATTTGAGATCGATTTTTTTGAGGTTAGGACAACTGAGGGACTGAGGAAGATGGATTTGGGTTCTGTGGGTTCATTTTTTTAATAGAAAAAGAGGAGAATATGAAGAATGCGGGTTTTCCATTTTTTTTGCTCATTTTCATTCATGTTACCTGTTTTTTGAGATTAGAAAAAAATGTGATGCGACAGTTTAATTTTAACACCGGATTCGTGTTTAAAAGGTCAAAATACATCGGAAAGCATATATAGAATCTCAACAATGAATAACTTTTTTTTGCGTGTGTTTTATTTTTTTTCCTAAAGTTGAGAGCTTTCAGGCGCCATATTGGATCCACCACTTTGAATTTCTCAAAACGTCACTTTGCTTTTGGACGCTTACCACTAGACGAACATTTTAAGACCTCGTAGGTCTTGATCGGTCAAGCCAATTTTTGTGTAGGTAGGTGATACGCTTGATGTGAACTTTTCGTGACGATTTCCCATTATTGTCGAATCACCCTGTAAAAATACCCGTGTAAAAATACACGGATTGCTAAAATCCTCTATAACATTCTTCTTGTGGGATTGCCGTTCATCTTTAGAACTTCAGATATGAGTATAGTCCATAACATCGAAATAAAAAATAATATTTTAACTAGCCGACATAGACACCGTAAGCAGGAATTACACGTACATATTTAAACAGGGCCATGTTTTTTTACTCAAATTAGCGTTGTATTCATCATTTCCAGAACAGTTTGCGCAAAAGCTGTTGATCTTCCGAAGGTCTGAATATTATTTTTGGAATTATAGACGATATAACAAAGTGTGAAATATCAAGACACCACAAAAACTATACACTTATTAGTTCAATTAATTAGTTGGTATAAACAGTTATTCGTGATATTACACATAAACAAACGGCAAATTGATAAATAGGTAAACTCCCGCTCTGTTTTCTAAAACTATATGGTGTTTTGGGAACAAAAAATGGTTATTCCTACATTCTATGGATATTTATGTAATACTATATGCTTTGTATGGATGTAATCAGAACAAATAACAATTAAGCATCGGAGTATACAAGTTTTGCTTGACACATATCTAATAACGATCGAAATTTAATCAGCTAATTCAATAATTATATACATATTTGTGATGATACTTTGTTGACATTAATAGCTATTTTGATTATTTGCACCTCATAATATAAAGTTTATATTGTTCCACTTTGCTCCAGTAGTTAACGTCGGCGGCCTTTAGCAATTTTATGCACATAAATAATAATTATCGCGTATTTAAACTGAAATGACCAAACTCCGTTCAGTAGCAAATATTTAATTTAACCGCCAACCGAATTACAATGGAAATAGATGAACCAAGTTTTTCCGACAACTACCGACAAATAAACTGGATTCCCGTTGGCTGTGGTTGTACCGTGTTCTTTGGAAAATGCATTTCTGTTTTTACCTTAGTTGCAAGCGTGCAGTTCCGCTAAACTATTAGAGATGGTTTTTAGTTTGTTTTTGTTCATCAGCAAGCGGAATAACGTACAAAAATAAATTGAAATTTCGAATAAAAGACACGCGAAGCGATGCCATCAATTAAATTTCCAGAGGGCCCGTTAAACGGTTCAGGAAATTTCTAGATGTTGAAATTACGTAACGTTTATAATTTTAATTTCCGCATTTGATCGAACATTTTCAGTTAATATCGCGGAATGTTAGCTCTCTTTACCTTTGCGGATATTAAATGATTTGCGGCTTTGGTGAATTACTAATAACTGAACGTTAATAAGTGCTTTCAGTCAGTTTGCCTACCAACCGCCTACCACTGCCGTAGTTCCGAGAAATCTAATAGACGATTCAGAACATAAATAAAAAAACGTCACAAAACACACAAAACCCGTTTAAAATTGAAACTGTTTTCTCTTCCCGTTTTCCCTTCTCGAAAATATGACGAGAAATTGTTCGTACAATTTTAAAATGACTGTATATCCGGTGATTCACGAAAGTGGTTCACCTCCATAACTTTTCTATTTTCAGATATAAAATATTAAAATCGAATTGGTTATTAGAAATAAATATGCGTTTATTGATATTGATGATTTTTTTCCCTTCCGGTTTCATCGGAAATGTAGAAAAATTGTTTTTCTGGTTTGTCTGTGTATAGTTTTCATTTTTTAAGCGTTTAAATATTGTAAAACGAAAAGAGTGACCCCAAAAAACGAGCTTTTTTAGCCTGTTTTTCAAACACCTCTAACTTTACCTGGAATTGATGAAATTCAACTTATAAATCCTCAACATTTTCGTCTCATCATAAGCTAGTGCGAAAAAGAAGAGATTGAAGATATTATATATCCAATATTGCTCCAAACCCTGTGCATCCCCTTAACAGGTTGAGTGCCAAGGAAATTTTGGGCAATCCTGGCAAAATTGACACCAAGTAAATTTTCATACATTTTATTAAAAACGATAGAAACTTTCTATATTTAAATCAATTTGTTGAAATTTAATATGATTTTCTCGGTTTTTTAACTTTTTGTGAGGTAGACACCGGTGTCTGTCACGGCACTGGGGATCGACATATGCTTTATATTTCGTTTGCAGACACAAATATGTCTGTAAATGCTTTTCGAGAAGAAATAATTGTATCTCTTATAAATTCTTCGGAAAACATAGAGTCTCCAACTACAGATCAGATAATAACCGACCTTAGGAAAAAAGTCAATGGCAGCCCATGCCAAATGCATTTCGTAAAGAAGCCCGGTAGCGCTCGTATAGGCTGAAAGTATTGCCGAGGTTGCTACCAGAAAAAAACATTAGGACAAATTCCACGTTCTAAAATTTCTAAGGTTGTGACTTATTGTGACGATTACATAGGGAAGCCGCCTATGTGCCTTAACTGCTTCAATGATAAACATCTGCTTAACGCTTAACATAATATAAGAGAAAATTAACACATACATACATAATATATATGTATCATAAATATTTTTACTGTATGTACATATATTTTAGGAATACTTTCTGTTTTGTTTCTAATATTTCTAAGCCTTATTTACTAATCTACCAGTGTTTCTAAAACTCCACATTTGAAATAAACCTAAATCTGTTATAATTCCATTGTAAAACGTGTATTTTTTATGCCACGAAAAAACTCTTATATAAGAAGTTGTGCAAAGCCTTAGCAGACACTTTCGACACTAATATGAATGGTATCAACAGAGACTGCCGACTGTTGGGTAAATATGTTCACTGGTGTCCAACAGACACCGGTGTCTGCCGTGGCGCACGTGGCAGGTATTCGGACAGACACCGGTGTCTGCTGTGAAACTCAACCTGGTAAATGAAGGGTTAACTATCCCTCCATTTTTCCATTACGCACATGCGAGAAAAAGCATAATTGCTACCGCCCAATAAAAAAAGTCTGTTTTACTACATACAATATATGGTTTCCGAAGTATTTTTACCTCCTGAACACGAATCCGTGGTCAGGTTAGCCCCTTAACCTTTCAGTCTTCAACAAATCGTCAAAAATCTTCAGAAAAATGAAGATTTTCGAAGATTTTCAGCAAATCGTCGAAAATCTTCATTTTTCTTGAAGATTTTTGACGATTTATTGAAGAATGAAATGCTATGGGCCTAACCTGACCACGGATTCGTGTTCAGGAGGTAAAAATACTTCGGAAACCATATATTGTATGTAGTAAAACAGCCTTCCTTTATTGGGCGGTAGAAATTATGCTTTATATCGCATGTGCGTAATGGAAATATGGAGGGTTAGTTAACCCTTCATTTAAGGGGATGCACAGGGTATGGAGCAATAAATCTAATTTTTCGCGCTAGGTTATGATGAGACGAAAATTTTGAGCATTTATAAGTTAAATTTCATCAAATCCAGTTAAAGTTACAAGTGTTTGAAAAACAGACTAATTTTGGGGTCACTCTTTACATGTCTGATCATTTGCTTTTTTTTTTCTAATGGGAAATTAGCTCATATGATTTTTCAAAAAGTATTTTTTTTTTTTGTATATGTTACAGTTTTCGAGGTGTATAGAGGGTGATTTTTTAGTCTATACCGTGCGTATTTGGTCTATAGAATAGTTGTTCCATAAAAAATCTCAAAATGAAATATGTGAGATTATTTGCACCATTTTTTGCCACCTTTTTAAAATATCGCCGAATCTACAGGGCGTTCATATTCTTCTGGGCGTTGACTAACTACTTTTCCAATTTTTATAAATTTGGAAAGTGCACCCAGTTTTGAGTCGAAAACATGTACCATAACCTATTTCTAATCCCAGCCGTTTCGAATATATTCGATGTTTTAAAAAAAAATTTGCAGATGCTTTTGGCAAATCGTTGTAACTTTTTTTTGTATGCTACGCTTCTGTTTCATTTTCTGCACAGCGTAAGAACATAAGGTGCTACATACTATGAAATTAAAATAAATTCGAAAATGCTGGCAAGTTTCAGTAGATTATGTTATATTTTGCCAAATTTAACTGGAAGTAACTTGTTTAGTTATCAAGTTGCCATTAAACTAGCTGTAAACGTAAACAGCAAACAACTGTTCGCTGCTCTTTTACAATAATGCTAAGAATAAGTGCGGTGCTGCAAAAATACCGTTATTTGCTATACATATGTACATAGCGAATAATGGTCGAAATGTTGATCAGTTGTTACTGTGGCAAGTTTCGTATTCGATGTATTTGTTTACAATGTTTTGCTTTTTAAAATATGTACATACGAGTATAAGACAAATCGTAATTTTGTTTACAAATAAGTATTAAATTTATTTTTGTTAAAAGAAGATTGTCTTTTTGAGTATTTGTTAAATAAATTATTGTTGGTCGAATAAAGTTAGCTCTTTCCATTCATGGCTAGTTCGATGGCAACTTTTAAGAAAAATCCTCTAATAAATTCGTAACTAAATAACTCCTATCTTTGTTACTTTGTCCCCCATGATGTGCATATAAGCAAAAACTCAAACATAGACAACTTGGGCTGGAAAAATGCATAGTGTTCTATTTGAGCTAAAGTAAATATAACTTAATAAGTTGAGCACTTGTTTTTTTCAGAATTTATTTTAATGCATAGTATGTAGTACCTTATATCCTTACATTGTGCTAAAAATGAAATAGGAACTTACTACACAAAAAAAAGTTATGACGGTTTGTCCATTAGACACTAATATCTGCCAGTTAAAAAAATAAAACATCGAATATCTACGTTATGGTACAAGTTTTCTACTCAAAATTATGGTCTCTTTCCATAGGAAAAAAATGTATAGGGTGTTCCATTTCAAATAGGTAGATAAATAAATAAATAAATAAATAAATAAATTTATTGATGCCAGTATGCTACAGCTAGCATTTACATAAGTCATGTAATATGTTTAATAAAGTAAAAATAAATAAATAAATAAATAAATAAATATAGTTACAAAATAGAAAATACATGTAAAAAACAATACATACAGTCCTTAGCACATAATAAGAAAAAACGCAAATAACAATAAACACAGTAAAATTTACAAGTTACAATTATGTTTAAAATCTATTGTAAAAAAATCTTTTATATTGTAAAGAGGATTATTTACCAGTAATGTTTTTATTGAGTGTTTAAAATATTCATAACTTAAATGTGTGACTGACTGTGGCAACGTATTGTAGAATTTTATTCCATAATAACTTGGGCCATATCTAGATCTCGATAGTCGATGAAAGTTAGGATTGACTTTCTCCTTATTCCTTGTAGGATATTTATGGATTTGGTTATGCCTAGTATAGTGCTGAATATTCGATTTTATGTATAACAGGCACTGAAAAATATATAGACATGGTAATGTTAAAATTTTGAACTTTATAAATGCCTGTTTACAGTCATCTCGATAGGATAAATTGGCTACTATTCTAACCGCCTTTCGTTGAGCCGCTAACACAGTAGAGCTCCTTGAAGCGTGTCCCCATGCTAGAATAGCATACGCAATAGAAGAATGAATTAGGCCAAAATAGGCCGTTAGCAACGTTTTTTTGGGATGAGTTTTTCGCCAGGTTTCTTAACAGATATATTTTCGAAGCAATTTTTTTGCATAAGTAAGCAGTATGATGCTCCCAAGATAACTTACTATCTAAGTATACCCCTAAGAATTTTACACATTCACTGAAATTTGTATTGTCACTATCATAATCGACATTACGATTTCTCAATGTGAAAAGCATATTTTCAGACTTACTCACATTTAAAGTTAGTTTATTTGCAGAGAACCAGTTTTTTGTAGAAGAGATTGACCTCTCTACCTCAGGTAAGAGAATATTTAAGTCCCGGTGTTTATGTATGATTGTTGTATCGTCTGCAAATAGTACAAATTTAGAGTTTTTGTCGGCTTCAGGTAAATCATTTATGTATATTAAAAAGAGTATTGGTCCCAAGATAGAACCTTGCGGTACTCCGTGTCTAATACTGAGGGATGGGGACTCGACACTTTTGTATGATACGTTGTGATAAGATAAGTTAGTCGATCCCCAGAATAATGTAAACACCTTGTTGATTCGGTAATATTTTAAAATAGTGCCAAAAAGTGGTGGAAATAACTTTACATATTCCCATTTTATTTTTAAATAGTAGATTAAATAGGCATTAAAAGCTCACCCTATGTAGATTTTCAAAAACTTTTTATTTCATAATTTTTGCTGCTTAATGAACATATGTACATGTGTTGTGTGGATAAAGTGGGAAAATGGACATATACACCTACACCTATGTGGTGCTCAATTCAAATTCTCATGTGAAATTATGGTCAGCAAATAATGTTTTTTATATCAAATAATTTGGCATTGGCCTCATTATAGTAATGCCAACAATTTTTGCATGACCTCAGTGGGAGTTATTAAGTCATTGATGGAAAAAGGGGTTAAATATGGCAAATACCAAGCCTTTTGAAAATGTCCATTAAAGAAAATTTAATTAAGTTTCCATTAAAGAAAAATTAATTGAATAAAAACATTAAATATACCTATATATTTTGTAGGTAGTAGATTACTATGCACAGAAAAACATGTTTTGAATGTCAGCAACGTATGTATTTATTACAAAGAGATTACAAAGAGATAGGATTATTGTCGGTCAAAAGGGCATTAGCATTATAGGGTTAAATGCGAAAATATGTTATCTGTGTATAATGTGATAGTTGAATAATGTTGTTATAAATCAACGCTTGTACTTCACCGAAAATAGTCCTAGTATTTTACAACCGTTATAGAGAGTATATTTTTAAAATAGCTTTTTTTGTGGACTCCTACGCTGCCACCACTTTTATGCAAAACCCAGAGGCAAATTGTGACATAAATTTTATAGGTCTACTCTGTTATGGAAGTAGCATAAAATATAAAACTTTATAATCATATTCTAACAGTGGAATTTTCATAACGGATATAAAACGAAAAACATTAAAGCTCAAATTAAAGTTTAACCTCAGGATGGAGTTTTATCGGTCTTAGTACCGTTATATTTTACATATAAAGAGGAGAGATTTTACTTCCGATATGAATATCTACATTAAAAAAAATGCATTTAAGTATCTATACATAAAGTTGCAGTAAAATTGACCCCATGATTCAGCAATTGAATCCTGCTCCTAATGACACCTAATAATGAGACATAAAATACCGGACCACAAAAGCTTTTCCAATGTGCGGTAATACAGATCCGATCTCCTTTTTTTTTTTTTGGAGATCGCTGAACACGAATCAGACCTCAGTTTTCCTTGTTTACCGCTAGTTCAACTAGCAAAATTCAAGAAACACAATTTAAACTGTAGTTTGATTTCACAGGCACACAAGGCCAGAGAAGACCTTCTCCCCTTCCCCGTTTTTCAATGCGGAGTCAAATTCTGAGGATGCATTTACGACTATCAGTTCTTCCCCTTCCCATTCTCCTTGGAACAAAAATCCCTATGAAAACCACTAAATCAGAAACCATGTCATATACTTGATGAGCTTTTGCCTGTAACGTTAAGGGGAAGGGTAATTGTATCTAACAACAATCCTAAACCTTAGCAAGCTTCAACATGACGGCACACATATTCAAAACCTCATGACCTAAAAAAACATGTCCGCGAGAAATGCGCTTATGAAATTATATGGTTTGAAGTTTCTATTGTTTTATGACGGTCATCATAATTAAATAAAATACTCACGCCTTTTATTCAGGTTGTTTTGTCTTAAATCTCGCAGGCCCTAGATATAAGGTTTTCCAGGTTTATGGGTTTGAGATTATGAGGTTAATAAATTTTAGAGAACAGTTTAGAGACCTTTAGATATGATTAGAGCATATTCATGCCTATTCGTTAGGTTGCTGCATGCTAAAATTCACTAGGTCCTAGATATAAGGTTTTTGAGAATAATGGGTTTGAGACTGAGGTCGTGGAATATCAAAGCGATGAGATTTCGAGTCTATGGGTTTGAGAGTCCTGATTGGATCATATTCATGCCTTTTCATCACGTTGTTGTGTCCCAGATTTCGAAGAACCTGCTTATACGGTTTTTGAAGTTAAGGGTTTGGAGGTTATGAGGTTATGGGATTACGAAGCTTTGGAATTCCACGGCCATGAAGTTGAGAGTACCGATTTGAATATATTCATGCTTCTTCATCATTTGCTGCGCTCTAGTAGTTGCAGAACATATATACAGGGTTTTTAAGAATAATATTTTTGAGGTTATGGGGTTTTGAGTATGTATGTCGTAAGATTAAAGGTTCTTGAGGCTTAGAGTTATTGTTAGATCACCTCCATAACATTACAAGCACCATCTGGTCAAGTATATGACATAGTGTCTGATTTAGTGTTTTTCATAGGAATTTTCCTTCCTAGGGGAAGAACTGACAGTCGTAAACACATCTTAATCCTAGATTGTGATCCAGCGCGTTGAAAAAAGTAGAAAGGGATTGGTTTTTTCCGGCTTTGTGTTTATGTGCTTATGTAATAAAGCTACGTGGCTAAATGTGTTTTTTGAGGTTAGAAAAGAAAACTAGCAGTAAACGAGAAAAACTGAGGTCTCATTCGTATTCAGCTTCAGAACAAATAGTAGACATACTTGTAGTCTGTACTTCCGCGCATTGGAAAAACTTTTCTTGTGTAATAGGACACAGAAAAATATATTTTTTTTGGGTAAAAACATAACGATTTAACTAAACTTACCTTAGTCTAAAAGTAAATTTTGATAATAAGAAACGAAGTGGATAACCTATCTCGTAAATCAAGCAAATTATATCTTGGATTAACCAAGATGTAATTTGCTTGATTTACAAAACAAAATCTTCAACCTTTCAAATTGGCCGAACAGGATATGCCTTGGTCAACATTTCATAAAATATTAAAAGAAAAATTACATAATTACAAACAGTTAGTGCATGAACTCTCTAAAAGTGACCCAGATATCCGGATTCACTATATATGCTTAAGAGAACATTTCCAGTTCTGTCGCTTCAAAGTTTTTTTTACGAATTCTCTGTGGTATTTCCGGTCTATTGGATAATTTTTTATTAAATAAACGAACACCTTCGTGAATATTATTTTTTGAATGAATAAAAACCATGATGGCGAACACCTTTTCTTCTGTGAAACACATATCACAAAATAAAATGAATAAAAGTAAAAAATAGTTTAAATGCTTATGACTAGAGTTTTATAGTGTCGAGCCCTGAGTGGTAGCACAAATTTCCGAACTTTACTTATGACAACATACTAAAGAAAAGAATTTCGCGACTTAGGACCCATGAAAAAAAGAAAAGAACAACGAACAAACTTCAGACAACGTTAATTCGAGGTATTGCTCCTCATCGGTGCAGTGCAGCTTAAATAATATGTAAAAGAAGGGGAAATAAATGATGGCATAAGTATCACAAGGCGAGACAGCAGAGCCAGTCCAATTATTACAGCAGCTGCTGTATGTTTCCCCGCAGCGACTGCCCTGAAGCTTCCAAATCGAAGCAACTGACACGAAGCTGCAAATGGGACAGTCACGTATAAAGGCCGAGTTTTATGACTTTTTACCTCGATGTGAGCTACACGCTCGCTGTGTAGTACTCAACTTTTATTTAAACAATATTAGTGCAACTCTGTTAAACAATAAAATGTTTCAGCTCTAGTATAATATATTAAATTTATTACTATTTTGGGAAATACATATTTTATTAGATACAATTTGAAACAATTCCTACAATTTTAATTTTAACAGCTTCGTGGTTATTATTTTTGGAATGATTAAAAAGTGTGATGGCTAACAACTTTTCTTCTATGAAACGCATAACACAAAAAAATCAATAAAAGTAAACAATGGTTTAGACTTAAGAAACATACTAAAGGAAATACGTTGGCGACTTAACCCTTAATAACCTAGCGTTACATATATGTAACGGCAAATTGGCTATTTTCGGCTGACGATTTAGCGAAATTTTCGCTACTGACTAATAAATGGCGCTAGGTATACCTTCTCTGGGAACAAAACTAATAAATATTCCGACTGGCTAGGTTATGTCTTTAGTTTCAGTGTGCTGATTGACAACTTTCTGCTTCGTAGTTGTGAGTTTTAGTGAAAATATGACAGTGAGATTCGAGTAAGTACATTTTTTCTCTATTCATTTTTCAATAATGATCCAAATCACGGCAATGCTTCTTCTGGTAGTTATCTTAGATTATTAGATTATATTAGATATAATATCACTTATCGAAAAATATTTAATTTTTTTGATAATGTGCCCAAAATTTTAACGTAACATATATGTAACGCTAGGATGTAATAGAGCACTTTTTTATGATATTGAGTAGAAATTATTTTATCGACCAACTTTTGTTTCTTTTAGCTGCAATGAGAATTAAATTATTTGTAATTGCCTTATTTCCAAGGAGAGGATTTTCTCTGCTGCAGCTTTAGAAATGGCATATGCTGATGACGATTTAGAAATTTCGGAAATCTATACTGAACCCCCTCATGTGAGTTGTTTGACCGATGAGGATTCTGGAGATGAGGAAGGCGAAGGCGATTTAGACCGTGCTATCAGGGCGACTTCTTCATGCACCAGTTGAAATACGGCTACGAAATAATGAACGAAAAAGTAGTGAAACTTCCAACTTCCAACCAAATATAATACTTCGATGGGTGGAACTGTTTTAATGGACCAAAATGTGGCTAGATACCGAATCGCAATTCAATCAAAAAATGATGGTGGAGTCTGTTCACGTAGATGGTAGATATATGTAAGTGTTCATAATGCATGGTACCTATTTAAAAAGGCTAATAGCTCAAACCCTATTCAGCAACTCGACTTTCGAAGGAGTATTGTAATCACTAACCTACTTACCTACTTATCGAGATATGGAACCCCAGCAAGAAGTGGTGGTACACCATCACCATATTTTCTGAATATATCGAAAAGTAGAGTATGTACAGATATAAGATTTGATCGAAAGAACCACTTGCTACAATACGTTCCGAACAAAAAAAGATGACGATGTGCGTATGAGAGCTGCAGTTTTAGCGTGCGCACGATGTGCATGAAGTGCGATGTAGGTCTTTGCATCGACTGTAACATACTTTACCCTCAAAATTAACATTTTTCTATGAGTTTGTGTTACCTAAAATAAATATATATATTACAAATAATTTTTCAGGGTTTTACCTTTTACTAAGGTAACACCTTTTTTTTCAATTTAAGTTAGGATTATATTTTTTTTAAATAACTAATGGTTATCCGTTAAAGACATGCCCCATAGCACAGTTATCCACCAAAAACATTATTAAGAAAAAATTTCGTTATTCAGGCTATTAAGGCGTTGAAGTACCCAGGAAAAAAGTACGGAACAAATAAATCAGACAACGTTGGTACGAGTTATTGCCTCTTGTCAGTGCAGTGCAGCTTAAATAATGTATCAATAGTAGGGGAAATTAAATAATGGAACAAGTAACATGCAATTGGATATACATTTGCAAGTCCAATTAGGGCAGCAGCTGTTGTCTTAACATTCATGCTCGACTGCCCTCAAACCCGATATGGCGACATGACACGAAGTCTGCAAATGGGATAGTCACGTATAAGGGCCATGTTTTATAACTTGCTGCCTGAGTGGGCCGTCAACTACTTTGTATCTACTCAACTGTTATTTAAACAATATAAGTGCGACTCTGTTATACAATAAAGAGTTTAAGCTCTTGTATAATATATTATATTTATTAGGATTTTGAGAGATACATATTTTATTGGATGCCATTTGAAACAATTCCTACAATTTTAATTTTAACGGAAAATGAATGAAAACCTTATGGGGTTAAATACTGTTGTTGATAATGGGGAGTAGGTTTGCTGTACATGCGTAAGCTAATAATTATTAATAGCCTAAACAATATAGGTACAATCACGAGCAATTAGCGGGTATCCGTCGTTGTCAAATGGAAACTACTTTTCCATTAGCCGCTTTCGAATCGCTTCATTATAATGACAAATATATGGTTGATAATTATAGCCTATTTTTTCAGACAGCCCTTCGATTTGTGGATTATCTTTGGTCGTAAGAATAATTATTTGGTAAGCATCATCGATATAACAGTGATGTATGTGAACATCTACAGTATAAATAAATAACATCAGTTTTTACGAATTACTTTTATAACTATGTTCTCAAATATCTAGCTATATTATTGAAAATTGAGAGAAAACAATTATCTCGATTTGCTATATTTGCATATATATTTGCAAATTATTGACAGTGACCATGTTTGTCTTAACAATTCATGCTCGAGTGCAAAACTTGATTATGTCTAAATGAATATTGTCTTCTGGTTTCCTTTAGTACCATGTGTTGTCTCTTCTGTGACTGCCGTCAATAAATCTCCCTATAACCTGGTTTATAGAAAGAATTCAGAATTTAATAAAGAATTCAGAATGTATAATAATAAACGTGATTCTTGACTGCAATAAAAGAAAATCATTTATTTTAATTTATACATTCTTCGGGTTCGGAATAGTCCACATCTGACGTATAAATTGTATCACTGGCAGTGTTTGATACCGGCTAAGACCAACCGTTTGTACCAACCGTGAAATTCTTCGGGAATATCTTTGTTCCGACACAGCTGCAGCAAACTACTTTTCTTTTTAATTGTTATTGGTAGAATTTTTGAATACAATTTTTTTTAAACTTATTGTTTGAGAGTTAACCGGACAACCTTTTAGAAAGTTTCGAATTTCTTTATATTCTGAGAAATGGTCATATCTGTACTGAATTACTCCTGGTTTACATTTTTCATATCTGAAGCATTTGACTCCTCCTCCTCCCCATCCGTATTTTTGCCTTTATTTTTTATTAAACACTTCGATAAATGTGTCCTTAATAAATCTTAATTACGTCTTAATAAGTCCTTAAAATCTGCACAAATAAACAAATATTAAATAAATAAATAAAAAGAAAATAAATCCCGTTGTAACCCGGGATATACTTTTTTGCCGTTAGTATGGCACTGTAGATGCTGTCAACTTCTATAAATGTTTGCCATAAAGCTCGACTAAGATACTTACAGCATTTTTGCGGTGTAAATAAGGGATAAATGGATTTGCGTGAATTGCAATGAATGCAGGAAGATCTTATAATACGAAAGCTTAAATGATTGCTTGAATTTGATTGGCTTTGGCAGTAATAAATTAAAGTAAAACTCATTTTATAGCAAAACGTCAATACCATTTCATCATCATTTTTGTATTTTCAGGCCCATTGCACCTTTTCATATTAAGGGACATATTTATTTCCAGTTTTGATATATGAATTTGAAAAGAAAATTACATTGTATCTAACTGTGTTATTATGGTTGATTTTCGATTAAAACAATGGAAGTGATTCGATCTGTTTTCTGTTTTAAGAAACGTATTATACTTATTATTTGTGTATTAAAAAAGGGTAAATTGTGTATTGAAAAAAATAAGCACTAAAGACTCGCCCTGTATAATAAGTATCACGTAATATAAATGATTTTCAAGCAATAGCTATTTATGTAAGCAGTTGTAGTATCTATTTATAATTAGTTACGAAATACTAGTTATTTTGTGTGACGAGTGTTATTATATTAGAATAGGGTTTTTACCCTCAGCATCCTTCTCAGTCCATCGTGTAGGTTTTTGAATTGCCGCCAGAATTTTGTGAATTCATATTTCGACATGTAGTTTAACCCTTTAAGCCACACTGTAGAGAAGGGAAATTTAACAAATGTTTAAAAAGACCATTTTAAAAAGTAACTTTAATACTTGTAAGTAAAAAAACAAAAATTAATATTATACAGTAATACCCCGGAGTTACGTCATAGGTGGGACCGGGAAGGATAATGTAAGTCGAAAATTACGTAAGTCGGGGTAGATTTTCTGAAATCTAATTTTGGGTTACATTGAGTATATTCTGGAATTAAACTCTTCAACAAATTAACGAATACAATAAATCTGAAAAAATAGAATAAACATTCAATGTAATACAAGTTATAGCTCTTTTGTCGAAGTGGACGGTTCCATAAAATCAAGGAGACTAGTTTGACAAGACACCTTTTTTCTTCTCGCGTAAGATTTCCGCATAACACGCAATCGACTGTTGTATATTTTGTCTTGCCGTCATTACATGTTCTTCATTGGAATCGGTTTCTTCCAAAATCTGAATTCCACTTTCGATAAAATCAAGACTCTCTGTCAAATTTGCAATCGTCATTTGTTTTTCCTGTGCTACCGGCTCAGAATCCTCGTCTTCCATTGCATTTTGTTGTCGCATATCAATAAGGTCATCAAGCGGAAGCTCCTCATCATGAGACTTCGAGAGCTCATCGACGTCTTCACTGTCAACCTCTAAATTTAATCGCCTTGCCAAAGTGACGACGTCATTTATCACTTGGTTGACTAGATTACTCTCGATAACTGTTTCAGGTTCCTGAACAAAAAAACATCAGGCAAATCTTCTTCCAAACACCCTTCAATGTTTTGTCAGAAACGTCGGTCCATTCCAATCAACGTTGAACTGTTTCCAAAAATCCTTTACAGATAAGTCGGCATTTTGAGTCATGGCTTCATTCAGATGAGCGAATGATCGTCGAGTGTAGTAAGCCTTGAAGGCTTTTATGACACCTTGATCCATAGGTTGCAGCTAGCTGGTCGTATTTGGGGGCAAAAAAACCACTTTAACGCGAGGATCGAAGTCCATCGTTTCGTCAACAAGATTATCGTTATGTTGTGTTACAAACATTGAAATGCAGGCTCCTGAACAACACCAATGCGACACAACACACACAAATACGACGTTTAAAAATAGTATGTATTTGCAGCGATCGGCAAATGAGACGCGTGCACGCGTAAAACACGTCCATATCGGCTCGTGCAAGCTCGAACTGTGCGACGCGTGCTTTGTGGGTGAGGGAGGCGATGAACAATAGGAATGACGTAACTTCAAATTCACGTAAGTCGGAGTAACGTAACTCGGCGTATTACTGTATTCTAAAAATCAAAATATTGTAAACAAATACAACCAATACAAAACTTGCCGCACTTGTCGCCATCCTAGCGACATCCTACTCGAGCATTATTTATCTGCAGTAAAAATTCTCTTTACAGTACCGAACTTATTGCTCTTTATAAATAAAAATTCTTATTCTTATAGTACAAAAGCATTGAATTTTAGTTAATTACGTTTTTTTTTAGTTTGCTGTTTAAATGTTTCCTGGCTAGTTTGATGGCAACTTTTAAGAAGAATTCCTAAAAATTGAGAGAACTCGAAATTATCTCCAATTTGTAACTTTAACCACCATGATGTGCATACGAGCGAAAAGAAAACTGAAATTTACAACTTGGGCCGAAAAAATACACGGTGTTCGGTTTGAACTAAAAACTTATCTTGATTTGAAACTGGCAAAATGTAACACAATAAATTTTAAAAGTTACGACTTATGAAAGTGTTTCCAGGCCCTAACATGTATCAGTTTTTTTTTTAAAGTTAAAGGGTTAAGTATGAGTCGACTTCCAGAAGTATATGAACACCCTATACACTTGACAATATATTAAAAAGGTGACAAAAACAAGCAACGATTCTATAGACCAAATACGCACTAAAAACTCACCCTGTATAACACAACTATCTGAAAACGAATGACAGTTTTCTTATTCGGTGATGACAACAGAATGCGATGAAATTTTACAAAAACCAAAACTAAAAACAAGTATAAAAACGTTAGTGGTTAATGCCTGGAGGTGAAAATTTTGTGACCATGACGATAAAGAAACATGGTGGTTTTATTAGATTATATTTGTATTAGTACACTGTATTAGTACACTGTATTAGTACATACAGTGTGGAACAGCCAAATGGAATAAATTCAGTAGCTCCATTATTATGCATATTTTTTTGAAAATTCCGAGACACTTAAATTTCTAATTCTAAAATGGCATCTTGCGACGTAAAAATGTCATTCCTAAATTCAACCCCCTTCAGGTGACAGCTACAACCCCTAAATTTTCAAATTGAAAGTAGGGGCTTGTCATACTTCATTTGAAAGGGTTTTCATTCTCTATTCAAAACTGCGATGGTTTTAAATTTTATTGCAGAAATTAACAAGAAAAAAAGATAAGTATCTTCAGCGTAGGAAATTCGTTACATTAAAATAAAACTTTTATAAGTAATACTATTTGTCAATTTTAGATTCTGAAATGTTAATAATATCAGATGATGATTGGCAGATGATTGGTTAGGAGACAGAACACGAACGCAGGCCGAAGTTGTTCGCCTATTTCAAGAAAAATATCTGGAGTTGCCGCCGATATCTCAAAGTACCGTAAGTAAAATAGAGAAGCAGTTTCTGTAACGTGGATATGTACGGCAGCTAAAGAAAAATCCTCTCAATAAACTCAGTGATGATCAGAAATTGGATGTAGTGCTTATGCTTGAAGAAAATCCACATACGTCGAGTCGTCAAACAGCTTCAGCATTAAATATTAGCCATTCCTCGATTCTCCGCGTATTGACAGAAAATCAGATACACCCATATAAACTATTGAGCTCGCGGAAGACGATTTTGATAGACGAACCTCTTTTGTGAACAAATGATGCAAATGATAGATGACAATACTTTACAAATAGAAAATGATTAATTTTCGGATTAATCTACATTCACACTTCACGGCCATGTTAATCGCCAAAACTGTCGTTTGTAGTCAAAACTGGTCGAGAGAAACTGCTCACTGGATGACGGAATTACACACGAAAAACACTAAGAAAGTTAATGTTTGGGCAGGCATAATTGGAGAAAATATCATTGGTCCCTTTTTCATTGACGGCAGTTTGAATTTAGAAACTTATTTAGCGCTGCTCCAAAATAATGTTGTACCGACGATGGCAAACTTGTATCTAGCTGAAGGAAACCTACAACTTCCAGGTAATGCAATATGGTTCCAGCAGCATGGTGCACCAGCACATTACGAAGTCAATGTCCGACAATATCTCCACACAATCTTTCCAAATTGCTGGATAGGAGACGTGGTTCTATAGAATGGCCTACACCTGAGATCACCTGCGTGAGATTACCTGATCTCACGCCGTTAGACTTCTTCCTATGGGGATATGTAAAAAGTATGGTCTACAAAACCAAACCCAACGATTTAGCTGACTTAAGAAGAATAATAACACTTGCAATTAGGTCGATTACGCCGCAGATGTTAACTAACTTTAGAAGACATGTCTATTTACGTCTAGGATGCTGCCAAGATTCTGGAGGTATGCATTTTGAACATCTGCTGCATTAATAATGATTTGTTTTTTATTTTAATGTGACGAATTTCCTACGCTGGAGAAACTTTTTTCTTGTTAATTTCTGCAATAAAATTTAAACCATAGCAGTTTTGTGTGAAGAATGAAAAGACCTTTCAAATGAAGTATCACAAGCCCCTACTTCCAATTTGGAAATTTAGGGGTTGTAGCTGACCTGAAGGAGGTTGAATTTAGGGATGACATTTTTACGTCGCAAGATGTCATTTTAGAATTAGAAATTAACGTGTCTCAGAAATTTCTAAAAAAATGCATAATAATGGAGCTACTGAATTTATTCCATTTGGCTGTTCCACACTGTATATCGAAAACGATAATAGCACGAATGTTGACAATGCAACTTGACTTTCTTTATTCCCAAATACTCATATCAATCCCATACGGTTCAAAATACATGCTCACCGTAAAAGTTAATGACTTTTTTTGTGTGCATGTGTAATACAGGTGGAAAGGCCAAGTGAATATATTTCTTTTATTTATGAAAGAGTTTGAAATGCGCATATGATGTGCAGCGTAGAAAATTCCTAGAGAAAATATTTCGTGGGCGTTTCGTGACAAAACGAAGTTCTTGTTAAAATGATTCATGATATTTGGGTAATATGAAAATTAAACGAATAAATCGATAAATCGCCTCGCATTTGCACAAACCACGACACAAATATCGAGAAATTATGTAAAGCTAAGAGGTCGTAAACCCATTACCATAAACTATATTGTACGATATACAGTGTGTTCCACATGTTTGAAATATTGTGGATTGTATTAATCTGGCTAATGGGTTGACGAAACATTCTATCATGCGCCAAATAAAGTCCGTAACAAATGGGAAAAAAGCCACGAAATTTCAAAATTCATGTTTAAAAAATTGCACACTTCACATTTGACAATGAATGTCAAAAAACTGTTGAAAACAGTAAATGTCAAGTGAACAGTCTTAAATGTTTTGTTGACTAAAAATGAAGCTTTTTTTTCAAATATTTACCTTGCATCAAAAACGTAAAAAATATGTAACAGTGTTTTTCGATAAATAATAAAAAAATCTAAAGAAATAGTCGACACTTTATTAAAAAAAAATTGAATCGGGCAATTAAGTCTTCAATAAACTAAAACTAACACATTATACAAAAATTATATTGAAATCTTGCTCATTTTTGAAAAAATACAGATATTTGTGTTTTGAGAATATCAGTATTTAAGTAAAAATCACTCGGTATATCTGACAAGGATCAAATGTTTTTAGCCAAGCATAAATTATTGTTACAAAGAGTTTTTTTTTTTATCCAAATAAAAAAAAAACATTTGATGGCGGTCACTGTATAAAAAATTATTCAAGTAAAATTTTTTGTCGACTGTCGCATGCATTTTTCAAATAAATTTGATGACGTATTTAAAATGAGTATTAAACATTTTTTTTCAAATGTTCTGTATTTTTTATTTTACCATATTAAAGAGTAACGGATGTACAGAATTACCCAAATCATGTGAGCAATAGTTAAATAGAGTCAAATAGAGAGTTTCGGGGTAAACGACAATATATTTTCCACCCTAATTTAAGTGTCTGAGAGATTTTCTTTTTTGTTTGGGTAATAGTTTTTCTATTATTCAGTCCCTAAGTAAGATAAAAAAAGCGTTTATCGTTAAAACATTTTGAGGAACTGTCAATCTATTTTCCATTGCTTTAATCCACAAAAGAATACATTTTTAAAAACATATTTACACATATCTAAACCCAACATATTTAAAAAGACATATAACAAATTAACAACACAGTAGTTTCTGAACTGTCAGATAACTTATACCATACTTAGTATATCTACTTGTCTCCCACATTCGCTTAAAAACAGCTAATGGATTAACGATTTTCAGTTTTTAAATAACTAATTTTTCCATGAGGAAAAAAGTGATCCATCAAAAGCATACATTAAATGGACGCTAACAATGAAATTTGATCGATTAAACCTTCTTTAAACTACTTACATTTTACAGGCTTTCGCCGTTATAACAATACTGTATAAACTTTTAATCAAATTTTGTTCATGGTTCAATTTAACAATTTAGTAAAAAAAAAGTAATTACTCATTTCACTGGTCCTACCATAAAAGGGTTTCATTTCTGGGAACTCATAAGAAACGCCGATTTAAGGGTTAGAAAAAGTGAAGGGCAGTATCTCCTTGGATTTTCTATGCCCTATTGTCCCAAGGTGGAGGTCGTTCAAAATTATCGCCAACATCAGTAATAGGCCGGTCAATCAATACAACACTGAAAATTATTACAAGGTTTTCATTACAACTAATTTTAGATTTAGTAAAATATACGTTATACAATAACTCAATTTTGCTCTGAATTGAATGTATAATAAAGAACATGGTAAACTGACAAAAAAAAGATACCTAACCCTTTGTATTGTGTGGTCTAAATACCGTCGAAATGAGTACAGATTGGTACAATAATTAATTTACTTGGGTGACGATACATCAAGAGGGATGTAAATTTAATTTACTCCCAATTTCCCGTTGAAAAGGGGATCTGGGCGGCGGACGCCTTTGTACATTTTATTTACCCTGTCACTCTTTCATCTTGTTCGAAAAATGATGTTGCTAGTATATATTTTCATTGAATTATGTAAATATATAAAGTATGTAAATATACAATATCACACGAATTTTTTTTTTGATAAAATATTTTTAGAAAATGTTTATTTTCGTTTAATGTTCAGATGTTATAAAATGGGTAACCGGTTTTGAATATTCATTGCAGATTTTCAATGGTCAGTCTTTCTATTGCACCAAAAATTTCACACGAAAAAAAAGGAAATTTTATGATTCTGAATTTACTGAATATATTTCTACTTTCCTTTTAATCGAGAAAAATACGAGCATTTAGAGTGATTTACTTACATTTCAGAACTGTCTCATCCTTTATTTTAACTATATGCACATATATTGATTATATATGAATAATCACCGCTGTGCAAAAAAGTACCATTTACAGTACACTTCACTATCATACGTACCTAATTATTTTCGGGTTGCTGAATCCTAATCTGGAGTCGGTTTAAACCCATCACGTTATAATCGCCATTCTCAAAAAATCATATGTGGCATTTTTTGTCATAACATGCCATTTAAGAATCAACAGAAACCCACATTGAATACCCCCTATACTCCTATGACCCGACACCTTTAAATCCAATAACCAAATTAATTAGCCAAATTAACCATAATTCCATAGCCTTGAGCGTCTGAGAGCCCCTCAAACTCAATAACCCCATATACCCTTGAATACAGTAAGCCAAAGGTCCGACAGCTGCTTGCTTATAACTAAAAAATATGTATCTAGGAAGTTTTTAAACAGACCATCTCAAACCAAATAGCCTCATAGTCTGAAGATCTGTGTCTAATTCACTAAACCTTAGACCCATGTCTTCAAATCTAACAACTCCATAACCCTGAGGATCAAATGTGATAAGATTAGATCTGTAGTAGAAAATTGTCGTCATTGGCTAGTCACCAAATGTACTACCGAACGAGTTGTAAAAGTGATTTCCCAAAACACAGCATCAAATTTTCACATTATATGTATTACATTATATTCTCCATATTATGAAATGGAAGTTTAACATAAGTTATGAATATGAGGTTACCTATAACGTCAGCAGTAAATTCAAGAGAATTCGATTCATAATGCTACGTGGTTATAAATTCAGCGGAATTGGATTTTTTTTGTACGGACTTGATTCCTAGAATTATGGAATTATTAGTTTTGAAGAACTGGAGTTGATATTTATAGGATTTGAGAATCTTTGCATGAGAATCTTTGCATACTTTGAGAATCTTTACATTCAGACTTGGAATTATTGGATTTGAGATTTGAGGGTGTATGATTGATGAACCTCTGAGATTTCGTATTAATAGAAATGCAGCTACCGGGTTATTCGGTTCAAGGGTAGGGGGTTTTGAGATAATCGAGTCTGAGGTTGTCTGCTTATTAACTCCCGAGATACGTGATTTCTCATTTCATCCATGCATATCCTTGGTTTATTGCGTGACTGGGTTTAAGGGAATGGGAATATATAGTTGTGGGGCTCACTCTGGGGTTCTGTTGAATGGTGTTTTGTGGGTCTCCGACTGGTATCTTATGACATAAACGTCAATATGTCCGTATTTATTCTACACCAATATTTTCGTTTCAACCTTATAAATGGCAAAATGTACGGTTTTAGAAGTTTTTTTTTGAGGTTGAGGAACAACTATTAATTAAAAATACCCTATTAAAGGTTTGTCCTTGTGTATATTTTAGATAATTCGCAAACGATTTAAGACACGCAGTTCAATTTTGAGTTACGTACACAACAGAACAGAGACTGCAAGAATATTTTACTTTAGTAGGGTGGGGGTTGAGGTGTTGAAAGAGGTAACTGTACACAACGGAGAGAATTCTAAAAAAATCTACTACTCTTTTCCTGCCTTAGGGGAAAGGCGTGAGTAATAGTATTAATGATTTGGCTAATGGCCAAGCCAATTGTTTGGTTTCTATTAAATTATATTTTTTAATTTATTCATTTTCCTTTTGTAACGTACGTTTATGTAAAATATTTGGCTTAGTGTACTGACGCAAAAAAAATGCTAATAAAAATGAGGATTGGTAATCAAAAAAAATAGTGTGTCGTCTTAGTTGTTTTTAAAAACTGTTCGAAGTGTTGGAAACTACATCTCACATTGTCAATTTATATGAATCATTTGATGTGTTCGAGCTATTTTGCAAAAAAAAAAAAGGAAAGAGACCGTACAAGGCACTTCGAGAGCCACGCCAGCTGTAATTTATCCTTTATCGTGCGGGATTCGTCGGTAAAGGTTGTCACGTTAATTGCGAGCTTACCTTTTTAAATATTTAAATGCCTCATGATGTGGCCGGTCGTGTAGACCGTCGGCGTTTTTTTTTCATGTTTTTTCCTCCTATTTTTTATTTCACTTTTCCACGTCTTTCTGTCTGGAAAAACGCCTCGAGACTTTTAATAAAGTTCGCTGTATGAGAGAGGCTACGTTTAATTTTATGATACATATTGTTCTAAATCGTAATAATTCTGACACACAAGATACAACATATATTATAATATGAGTTAACGTGAGAAGCTTGTGAGTTGCTTTGAATATGTGCGGATTATATGGCGGATATATTATATATTTTATATATACACAACAAAGAAAAGGGCAAACGTCATAATGTCGCTTACAAAATTAAAAACCATATGATACTCATTTGAAGTGCATATGTCATACCGTTGACATGGATTACATGTAGATAAGGAAATAATGAAACACTTATCCCCCCGCCCCTTAACCATATAATATACAGGGTTTGTCCGGAAAGTAATATCAGTGAGCTTTGAAAAATGGTTTTTATTGGTTCTATGTGTACAAATCTTTAGAAACTTTCAAAATGCATTCCTCCTGCGTTCACACATCGGTTCCAGTGGCTCTTCCACGCATCAAAATCCGCACGGTAGTCGTTTTCCGGAATCGCCTTCTGAATGTTTTTTCACCGACCCAAAATGCTGTCCTTTGATTGGGGTTTTGAGGCGCGGAAACAGAAAAAGTCTGGGGGGGGGGGCACATCGGGGCTGTAGGGAGGCTGGGGAACAACGGTGATGCCTGCCTTGACGAGGTAATCGGCCACGAAGAAGCAGGTGTGCGAAGGCGCATTGTCGTAGTGGAGCTTCCAGGATTTTGCGATGTCTGGGCTGACGCAATTCACCCTGCGTTTCAGCCGCTTCAACACCTCGACGTAAAACTTTCCGGTTACGGTGGTCCCCTGCGGAAAGAACTCATGATGGACCAATGCCCGGCAATCAAAAAAGACAATCAGCATTGTCTTGATCTTTGACCTGGACATCCTGGCCTTCTTGGGGCGAGGGAAGTTCGACGTGTGCCATTCCGCAATTTGCCTCTTCGTCTCCGGATCGTATTCAAAGACCCAACTTTCGACCCCGGTAATTACGTCATCAAGGAAAACGGGGTTGTCTTCGCCGGTGTCCAAAAGTTCTTGGCAGGTTTCGACGCGCCTCGCTTTTTGGTCGTCCGTTAGCACTTTTGGCACGAGCTTCGCGCACACCTTCCTCATTCCTAAAGACTCCGACACAATTTCGTGAACAATGGTTTTCGTAATGTCTAATGTTTCGGAAATTAAACGGACACTTAGACGACGTTCAGTGTTCAACAAGTCACGCACACGTTTCACATTGTCGTCGGAACTGGAGGTTGATGGCCGTCCAGCGCGGTTCTTGACATCTTCCCGACCTTCTGCGAAGGCCTTGTGCCACCGGAAAATTTGCCTGTCCGAAAGACAATCGACGCCGAATGCCTTCTTCAACATTGGAATGATTTCCGCAGCACTCTTCTCCAGTTTCACACAAAACTTGATCGCCATCCGTTGCATTTTTTCTTGCACCCTGTAACGACTCTCAAAGAACGAGTGATGCGACCGCTACACCGACCGGTAGCCAACTGACGATTGTTGGATCTTGTTGCCAGATCCCCCCACCACAATCCCAGCACGTAAAGCGCGGGCTGGCGCGTACAGTCTCGGGAAAAAAAATTCACTGACATTACTTTCCGGACAAACCCTGTAATCTCAATATAATTGGACCCGACCCCGTGAATTTACCCCTATTTTTTGAATTATCGTGTGTATAAAGAAGGTTAACAGACAAACAGGCCGACAAACAGAAAACTTTTTTTCGTTTAAACTTAAAATCTCGACGTTTCAGAATATCTTAGGCCTACTTGCCGAACAAAAATTTTTAAAAAAGTTTTCCTGAATACTAACCACTACGTGGGTGTCGAAGTACAATGATACTATAAGATTATTAATGTAATAATTGAATTTCTCTACACAAAAAAACCTATAAAACGATACGTCACATGAATATATTTCTTAATTCACATGAATGTCTTCTTGCCCCCACCTCTATCGTGGGACAACAAATAACACCAGCCAAATCACAATAGATTTATGATTTAGCTTGGCAAGACATTTACATTTTCAGAAATTTTTAATAATTTCTTTACATTTTGTTTACCCCTAGGGTGAGCGAAGCGGAATATGATTTTCTGAGAGTTCCGTCCACTTTGGAAATATTAAAATTAATACTAGAAGTTTATTTGACCTATTTTGAACATTTACCCTTTCAACTCTCTCAAGATACACTCTATCAAACTAAACTAAAAACCCAGTACATTTCTGTACCTCACAGGTAATGTTAAGCCACATAATTCTTATTTAGAGAAAAACGTGTTTATAGTTTTTTTGAAGCATTTTTTTATATTGCAGGAATAATGTTTGTTGTACACTCATAGTATTTAAAATTAAATTTTTTTCATTATGTTCCCGATATAATAATCGGTTATTACGCAAAATACATATTTAGTTTTGTTGTAAAGCGACTTACGACACGTAGTTTACCTTGCACAAAAAAAAACTGAAAATTTGGACATGATATACATATATTAAGTCCAGTTGTGAAGTGCTGTCAAAAAAAGGTAAATACAATTAAGTCACATTATGTTTATGGATATTTATATTTATATTTATATTATTTATAACAATAATAAACAAAATAAACAAAAATATTCTGGTTAAAAATCATTTTCGGTTTCTTCATCACCGTGGGGTAGATTATTATAGAAGTTATAAAATATTGAGGGAATATAAGGCAACTGTTTTTGGAGCTCATACTTTTTTGTTGAAATTATTTTTAAACCTTCTCTAATTTTAGGCAATTCTTCAGGCAGACAAATATTGTGTTTTCTTGAATTTCTCGCTACAGCAACAGTCTGGAAGTCATCGTTGAAATTTGTTTTGAAAAAAGAGAATTCCCGGATTATCTCTTCTTACTTGGAAATAAACGCATTGAGAAATTAGGATGTGTGTCCCATCACTTGATTTTTTTCGCATAACAAAAGGTGCGTCGAATCTCTCAAAAAGACTTTTGAAAACAAAAAAAGTCGTATGTCTCCATCCCCGTAACATTAAAGGGTTTTTTGACAGATCATAATATCACAACTTGTTGCCAGTCCCATGGCGTTACTATTCTAAGTTGTGAGACTTTTTCCTTTCCCGCTCAATTACTGAGCCATCCGCTTCCAAGTGAGTATGCCCTTTGGCCAAAAATTTATTACTTAAGGACTTGGTTTCTTTTTCCAACACAATAGAGTTGGATCCAACATAAAAGAGCTCTTGTGCTCATTTTTACAGTTTTTGTTCAAGAACGTGGTTATTTAACGTTTTTATCGAACCCACAACACAAACTTAAACTATAACTTGCAAGCAACCTATACAAAACATTGAAATAGCGGATTGCCCTGGAAGAAAACGCAGTTTAATAGGACTCCATTGAGGAAAGTTAGGTTATTTGGACTTAACATATTAAGGTGGCGCAATCTCCTGGAGGCAAACAATATTAAAGTCACTTGACTTACATGGCTCTAAGGAGCTAGTGGACTTAACATTAATTAAAAAGGTCAAACTTTTTCATTTATTATCAGAGAGTTTTGATTTTACTAACAAATTAAAAATTATGTTTTTGTTATAGACTTAACATAATTAACTGAAATATTGCATATTTGTACTTAACATAGTTTGGCTCTGAGGTACAGATTTGCAGACTGTGTTATGTTGTACATGTGTCTCAAAATTGAAGTGCATGTTTTGTATCATTTACGAATTACCGGTAGAAAAAGAAAAAGTGTATTAACACCATTTATACCCCAACCCCGCATCCGATTAAGCTCAAAATCTAATCAGCTTCACATCTCGTTGTGACACATACTTAAGTATTTAAAGTTGATATCTCTAAGAGTTCTTGAGATATCGTACACACAAAAAAGGTTAACAGTTTCTGCCTAAACTTAAAACAACATTTCAAAACATTTTAGGCCTATTAACCAATAAAAAAATTTAAAAACTTTGTCATCGATATTATACTTCATCAATGCAGAAACAAATTTATTCGTATTTGTAGTTATAGCTAAGCGTAGTCATAACCGCAATTATAACACTAATTTAAAATAGCGCACGGGTAAAAAACAGGAAAATGAGGTAAATTCCGAAAGATTCAGAACTGAATAAATGTATCTAGCGCTGTACACAAACCTTTAGTCCAGGTTAGATCATTTATTTTTTGAAAAGAGTCCTGAATAAGGTTTCTCGGCGCGATAATTAAGTAAAAAATAGTATAAATGGATTGTGTATGTTTTGGATAAAATCGGTATGTAGGAACCTTAGTAAAAAAAATCGATAAAAATGCCGAAAACCGTTTTTTTTTTTTGCGGATTAAGGGACGAAAAATAACTTTTTTTCGTAAAACAAAAAATTGCACGTTGTAGCGCTTGAAAAAACGAAAAAAATGAGTTTTTGTTGATCAAAATCGGTTCAGAAGTTTTTGCACAAAAAAATAAAAACCGATGAAAAATGCCCATTTTTTGAAATCGAATTATAATGGTTCTAATGGTCGCAGACTTCTGCCATCGCGTCTGCGGCGGGAGAGGCTTCCCCCACCAGGCGTCCACTCGCTTACCCGAGCGCTCGAAGCAACGCGACGCTCGATTTTCAAACGCGTTTTTCAGCCGATTGAATGAACCTCTCCCACAAGTCACAATACTGGATTTGTAGGGGATTTAATGGCGAGTAATTTAAGTCCAGGAAAATGCTCTACGACCATTTTTCGGCTTGTTCAAGCCGTTTTTCGAAAATACATTTTTTTGTTTTTTTTTCGATTTATGCAAAAAGTTCTTATTATTTTTGCATGAACTTTTTACTACATATGGGCACGACCAAAAGCTACAATTTAAGCTGAAGCAGAAGTTTCTGCGACCATTAGAACCCTTGTAATTCGATTTCAAAGAAATGGGCATTTTTCATCGATTTTTATTTTTTTGTGCAAAAAACTTCTGAACCGATTTTGATCACCAAAAACTCATTGTTTTCGTTTTTTCAAGCGCTACAACGTGCTATTTTTTGTTTTACGAAAAAAGTTATTTTTCGTCCCTTAATCCGCAAAAAAAAACGGTTTTCGGCACTTTTATCGTTTTTTTTTTACTAAGGTTCCTACATACCGATTTTATCCAAAACGTACACAATCCATTTCTACTATTTTTTACCTAATTATCGCGCTGAGAAACCTTATTCAGGACTCTTTTAAAAACTGAGTACTTTTCTGCTATATTGCCTGGATTACTTCATAAATAATGATAAACTTGTTTAGAAGTGACGTTGATTAACCCACCATGATTGATGCAGCAACTAGTCTGTAATGACTTGGGAGTACTCGTATAATGTGCATGATAGCGTAACACACAACGATGACAGACATGTATTAAATACATTTTTGTTTTTAGGGTTGATATTTTCATAGGTCAGCACCACTATCTCGACGTTAAATGCTGAAAAAGTGCGTCTTCAGAGATTTTAAAAACATAATGTACCAGGAGTATTCCTATCTGAAAAAAAAAGTTAAATGACCTTACAATACAAAATTGACCATAAATGAAAATCGGTTTTTAGCATTTGTGCGATAAAGTTAGAACGCATTTATATTTTTTTGCTCCCTCTACAGCACTCTAGATTTAAAAATTTAAAGCGCAGTTTTGAAGAAAATATCTATTGAAAATTAGTTTTTTTAATTATTAGGTATTTTGATGTCTTCTTCTTCAGAACGACTTTAAATTGAAATTATACAAACTTATATAATAAATATGGTGTCCCATGTGTAAGTGTATATAAAGTCCAAAGTTCGTATGTTTTTCTCGTATCTTGATGGCTATAGAAAAATATGAAAAATGCTAACTCAAAATTTCGAGTCATTTGCAACAGTCAAAACCTGAAACGGATATCTCTTTACTTTTAAAACTGATTAATATTGATAACTAGTGTGCTAAAACACAAGGTCGGGCATATGAGAGACTAAAAAGACAGGAGTAAAAATATCTTAGAAATGTACATACCTATCGCTTGTGTCATTCAGAAACAAAGTCTTCATTGCTTGAGCGTACGTTGCCACAACCAGTAGTCTTTCTGCATTTGTTCTCAATAAACGTGAGCGACTTGGCCTATACATATGGTTATAGAAGGAACATGATCGTTCTACATCTACTGAAGTTAAAGATCAAAATTCAAAATAGTTCACATGGACAGAGAACGGCACACAACGCACATTATTTTCACGAATTTTCCACAGTTGTTTGTGTCACTAACAGTTACTTGCTGTCACTAACATCAGTACATTATTATTTTGTACATCTACAGAGCACAATGCACGCGTTTCTACTATTTCTATACTTTTAGCCGTTGTTTGCAAAACCCGTTTACTAGCTATCAATATCGGGAGACGTTTTCTAGCTGTCAATATCTGAACGCCTAAAATTCATATCAGAACAATAATGATCTTATTACCCCTAAATCTGTTGATCCGTCCACTGTTAGCCATAGAAATTTACTGGATATGTCTTCTTTAATATTTTCCATGACATATTGATATGTCTTATGTGAATATGTTTTACGCAATGTATGGCTACTACTTAATGGAAAATCGGATACATATTGGGCAAAAAACGTCTAAAGTGAATATTGTCGACGACTTTCCACGAAAGGCTACATCCGCAAAATATTATGCACCAAATCAAAATTCCTCCTTTCTAACAGTACCAGTAATGTTTTATTGATGGATAGTCAATAAACAATAAACGACTTATTTTTAAAATTGTATTCGCATGGACTAAAACGCCTATGGATAACAGTTTCCATTGGAAAATAAAAACAATGACAAATAAATAACACAGTTGATAACCCTAGTACGCTAGCTTGTAATTTACGCCTCCTATTTTCATTTGCCATCACGAGCGTCGTTCTAGAGTAGCCCTTCTCTTAGGAGTAGTCGTGCTCGATTTTAGCGTCATTCATAGGTTTTTTACGAGGACAAGACAAATATGCCGAACAATATACGGCGGTAGAGCCAGTCGATATTTTGGAATTTTTTTATAAAAAATAGAACGTGCGCACGCGGACCACTAAATAAATAATCGAATATTGCAGAGAACTTGTTTAAGAATCATATTATATATTAGTTACGTATATGGTATTTATTCAGATATTTGTATTTATTTTAATAAACTTAGTGTTAGTTTAAAGTGCTACGTTTAAATTTTTCACAGACATTGACAAGAAACCCCGTAAACAGTATAAAAAAACGCATTACCACTCACTTTGTTCAAACGGTAATAAGCCATTTTAACGAAACCGAGTTTGATATGTTGCTCAGTTACTGATATTTAGTTTTCATTGTTTTGATTCAAATAAAACAAATTAAAAACAAAAGACAACATTATGCAATTAAACTTACATTTACGAATGTTTAGTCTTAAGGTAGAAATATGTTTACGTCTAGGGTTAAACAATGAAACAAAAATCTTAATTTTGTATAATATATCGCCATTCATATCGTGATGGATCAGGTTTTGTATTTTAAATGGATGGTCATGATAACAGTTTTTATTATTTAAAGGAATGTTTTTTTTTATGTTGTGACTGAAAATAATTTTTAATAAATGTTACCTTGCATAATATCAAATATTAAAAACTTGCGAAAATGGGGGAAAGGGCGAATAATTTTGTTCATGGGTGTATATTTTCATCTGTAGAAATGGGAATTCTAAGAACTAAATGTAAAGAAAACGACAAAGAATAATGAAATAAGGTATACAATGAAAAATCAAACAAATAAAACAATCATTATTTGGTCCTGAGAGAAATATCTATAAACTTTCCTGACAGCTACTATCATTTTTGTGGACAAAGAGAATAGGTAGCTGACAGGTTTAAAAATACAGACTTATGTCAACTTGTATTTGATAAATTTTTAACTGTGGGAATCAAAGAAAAAAGTAAAGCAAGGTATTATAAATGCAAAAGTCAAAGGCAATCCCAATATAAGTCAACAATTGTGATTTGTATCACTTATTCTGTGGCAATATATCTATTATCTTAACAAACTTTTCCATCAAATAGAAATACTACAGTTCTACTATAACCTACTGCCTACTAGTCTGATATCAAATAATTCTGTATTATGTCCCTTTAGACACACACTTAGTATGTAAAGTTGGGATTAAAGTAGCTGATATTTATACTTTACTGCGCATAATATTGCTAAATCAAGAATGTGGAAATACATATTAGCAACGCGAAATTTGTTTTCTGGGTAAATATTATCTGAAACGAGTACCATTTCGGGCTTGAATAAAACGTCCTTAATATATTCCTCGTGTATGTTTTGAAAATATGTGTAGTACGCAATATAATTATTTAGAAACATAATATCGAATAAATTATTCTGATGTTATCTTTAGGTAATTTAGCGATGTTTTAGTTGCAAGAAGTGGATAAGAATACTGAAGACTAAACGTTAAACGACTAAATTCTGGATGTAACCCTACGTTACATGTTCAACTCATAAATTAGTACTTTACATTTTTATCTTGAACAGTTGAAACTTAGGTATTCCATTATGCGATTTGATTCAGCAAGTTGTTGCTGCAAGAAAAGTGCAGCAATTTTTATTTCCTGCAGTAAAAGTTGCTCTTGGAGTTACAAAACGCAATTTTTGTAAATAGGATTAGTCACTAGAAATGTAAAATAATAAGTCTGAACAACACTTTGAGTTACTACTTCCACATCTAATTTTTCCATATATAATCAAATTAAATCCCGAAAAACATAAGGTTATATTGTGATGTGACCGATGTGACCTATATAACCCTTATAAACCCATTTGATTTTTATGACCTTTGTGACGTACCTACATATATGAGCTTAATAAATTTCCTGACCTATATGACCGCTATGACCTAAAAAAATGTAAGCTTTCATAAATATAAACATATTTAATATTTCAATTAGGCGTGCCATGAATAGGGCCTCTAATTAAAAAAAAGTAAGGATGGGTAGTTTTTTCAATTTTGCATTAGGTATTAATTTAATAAGTTCTACATCAACCGTTTGAAAAGTTTGTTTTTTATCTCCAAAAGTAAACACATCAGATGCAACACTAATTACGAGAAAAAAACCTGTTACATGTGTAGATAGCTAATTTGAAGTTCATATCTTTTATTGTTCGCAAATTACCTAGAAACAAAAAAAAATTATCCCCAATCCCTTAACCAATAAAACCAAAATCAGCTCTAAACTCCGTTATGGTAATTGTTCCAAATTTTAAGTTGATATCTTAAAGCGTCCTCAAGTTATCGTGTACAGAAAAAAGGTAAATAAACATACAAACCGACAGACAGACCGACAAACGGATTTTTTCCGTTTAAACTTCAACTTTCTACCTTTCAGAATATTGTAGGCTTAGGGACTTAGGTAACTAAAATGTTTGTTATAAATTTCTTCCATTTCTTACACAACTTCTATTCCAATGTAATTCCAAAGTAAAAGATGCAACAACAAATTGCTTAGTCGAAATCCTTCTTTAGAAAAACTACCTCATAACAAAATGGATACAGTGCTAATGTTTGTTAGCAATTTGTTAATTTATCTAATTCAAATAACGCAGGTACACAAAATACCAGGACCCTGGGTCCAAACCACTTATTCTCTACGAATTTTGGGTGTTGAAAAAAATATATAAAACAGTGGGGAAAAACTCTAAAAGCCGACTTTTTGTAGGAATAACCTGTAGATAGAATTTTTTTTTACTGAAATAGCTCATTTTATATGTTTCTTGGATTGTCCAGTTCGCTATAATGGCTGACTATTGCTAGATGTTGAAAAGAGAATGTAAGCGCAAGGGAGTAAAACGGAATCTTTTGAAGAGAAAAGAACTCATTACAGCAAAAGGAAATAATGTGAATGGTGGGAGATGAATTCTGACAAATTGGTTCTGACTGCAAGATTTTTTCTACATAATGAAGTACTTGGCGGCTATGTTCACTATTTTGCATTTGTTTTTTTTTTTGCATTTATACAAAATTATATTGTTTTGAAAGTTCAAAAAAAAAACAGATTTAGACCGAAGAATCCAAGAAACATATAAAATGAGCTATTTCAGCAAAAAATTACTATTCCCAGGCTATTGTTACAAAAAGCCACATTGTAGCATTTTCTTCACTGTTTTGCATCTTGTTTTGCATTTTTTTTTTCGATTTTTTATGAAACATGTGCATACCATGTGTTTTCCCACAAAAAGCGACACTGCGGTTTTGGCCACTTTTTTTGCAATTTTTCGCACTCTTATGAAAAAATATGCTTTCTATGGTTCAAATTAACTCTTAATTCTGATTCGATGACATGTGAAATGAATTTTGAATGGTGCGGTAATTCTGTTTGCTTCATGATGGTACAATTTTGATGTTTTGTTTTTTTTTTTGCATTTTGAAGAGATAACGATGCCAACACCAGAACTAACCCCAGATTCGGATTTAGTGACCCAAAATACTTACAGAATAAGTAGTTTGGACCCGGGGTTTGATTTTTTTTTATTTTGTGTGCCTGTGTAATCGATTCCTATTAATTCAAAAAATAATGTTACGAGTACATTTAATAATAAATATGACCGTAATTTAAAATGTTTCCTTTAATAATAATTCTACACTCCTGAATCTTTCATTGATCCTCTGCTTCTTCAAGAAAGAAAATAAACGCTTGTAAAATACGCGAGAACACAAAGGAGTTAGAACAGCATTTCCTTAGAAAATACAGACGTATATTATGCAGAATAGTAAGGAAATACGATAATGTCTACAATTTCTGATGTAGCGGTATCTGGCGTTTTATATTATGCCGGAAAAAGGAGAGAGAATTGGGCATATCGGTATTTATATCCCGCATTTCTATTTTGGACTCGTCGAAACGTGCTTCAGAATACTATATGATATTGACATATTAATGGAAATGCAATATTATATGCATATAGCTGTCCTTTAAATCTGGGTAAAATAACTGCAGAGTTTACTAATTGGACAGAGGTTGATTATAATATGAAATATTAAAAGGGTAGTGTTTTCTGTAATCACACTTAATGTGTGTATTTCAGATTGGTCGTAGTCTAAGATCCCGACCTAAGTCGACCTCCCCTCATCCTTTTTCCTAATTAAATATATACAGGTATTTTATACAATAAAATGTATAAATCAATACAATGTGCTAGGGTTGCCGCGCCACATTTTTTTTCTTAAAAAAAAATAGTTCCATTCGAAAACCAAAGATGTACATAAAACGGCAAAGTAAGGTTGCCTACCATTTTTCCCGCCATATACGGGGTTGCCAGGTGTAAACAGGTGAACTGATTAGTAAATTACCCTCATCGTTTTTCCTAATGAATTATATATAAAAATGTAGTTTATTTTATTGAGGATATGATGGTATAGGGTTGCCTTTGCGAAAATGCGCAGAGTCTGGGGTTGCCGCGATTTAAAGTATGAATAATTGAGTAAGAGATAAAGCGCGACGGAGAGCACTGCAGTCGATATATTTTTTTTGTAACAATAAATGTATTAATTGTATTAAAAAAAATGATTTTCTTTTATTGACCCTGTTTTATAAATAAAACTATATTATAAACGCCCGTCCTTAAATCGGTCGAAAATCAGCTGAACGGGTCACACTTGTTGAGTGACCGTTTTTAGTTTTATTGTTTATTTTCTTCGCTGAGAAGTGTGTTTTTACTGTTTTTGAGTGTGAAACGTTTCTAAATGAATTCGGTGGACTTTTTATTGACTAATAAAGATATTACATACGACATCCGAACGGAAATTAAACGGTTAGGAAGGCCGATACCCGATTTGATTATTTCCAAAACAGACGTAGGAAAATCGCGAAATTATTCACGAAATTTTAATAGTAGTGTCTACGACAGATTTAAGTGGTTATGTGCCCTAAAACAAACAAACTGTTTTGTTTTATTTGTTTAGTGATGGGTGGCAACCGAAGTGCATGGACTCAAGAAGGGGTGAGTGTTTTAAAACATTTAAATGAATGAGCTAATAAACATGCTAGCTACAATGAAAAACATTTACATAACATCTTAGATTTTAGTGTGTTGGGAAAGGTAGACATAAGGAAACAGCTTTATAGTGCTTATCGTGAAAATATAAGACGTCACAATGAAAATGTGGATTAAAAACAGACATAGTTTTAACCAAATAATTAATTGTATTAAATTTTGTGAAACAAATCCGGGACTTTAATGAAAAGGCGATTAACATTTTTGTGAACAATAAGGACAGGCGAGCTGATTTCCTCTACAAATAACGGTAAGATACCTATATCGAATTTTTTTCACATGTTGCCACCCATTATTTTAATATATTTAAGCCCTCAATATTCGTGACTAAATATTATTTCAAAAAGCTACCAAATCCCAAAAAATTATTCTTGTGAGAGTTTATATTTTTGTATAAAAGAATTTTTCATTGAAATTCTGAAGTGTCTATGCATGACCTTGAAAATGTTAAAAATTTTCTCCTGCGGCGCCATAGGTAGCTAATAAGTAATCCTACTGACACACCCTGTGCCCACCCATGTAACACACCCGCGAGCCGTCACTGAGCTTGGAGGGGGGCTTGGGTCGTGAAAGCGTGAAAGCGAGTTGTGGCACCTCTCACTAATTTATTTGGTAGCATTATCAATGTATTATCAAATATCTCTGTTGGGCCAATCAATGGATTGGCACAACAAAGGTCACACCACTCAAAACCCTGGGTAAATGTAAGAGGATGGCTTAGGGGATCTGTAAATGTGTTGAAGAAATGGAACAGCGACCAAATATACAAAAATTATTGAGGAGGTTTTAATTTGTGGATGGAGTTTTTATCCACAGCGAATTCAAATTTCGACATGGGGTTGCTTTCCTGGGTGTAGACGGCGAACCGTTTAAGTCACAGCGTAGCGACTTTGGGGCATTAAAACCAACCCTATATAGGCTACCGAAAATTAAAAACCGCAAGTCTCGAATATAACGCAAATGCCGCTAATCTAAAAAGTATTACGCTAATTTTGACGAGCAGTTTATAAAGCTCTATTGGCACGAAAAAAAAATGTTGAAAGAATTTCTTCGAATTTTTTGATACTTTTTAATTTTAAAGCCGCCATATTTTTTTTCCGAGGATCGGAAAAACCAAAATGTGACCCCGAAAATCGAAAGAGCATACCCAAAAATACTGAGGTACATAAGTTTGGGGGGAATATTCTTCCTTTTTACTATAGAAAACAGGACTCAAAGAAGTGCTAAAAATTGCATTCTCTTGGGCGTTAACGGGTTAAGAAACAAACCTCACGGATACCAGATTTAGGGTGAAAAAAACTTAAGGATTTAACGGTAAGCTTACCATCAGCCTCTCAACTTGGCTAATAAAAAAATTATAACACTATTTAAAAAAAAAACATTCTATAACCAAAAACTATATTAGAATGAATATCATTCCGACACACTCATGCGGAATATATTGCGTAATTATATATTTTATACTTGTATTAATTATTTTTCTCTATTATGTGTTTATTCTGTTGTAGCTTTACATTTACGTCTTTTTTTATATTTACTTCTGCTTTATATTTCAGTATACAACAATTTTCTCGACTTGTTCTGCATCCACGAATACTTATTTCCGTCACTGTACATTTGAAATGACAAAGCCTACTTTGAGGTAAAATTTGTGGAACGCATGTTACTTTGTACGTATTAGGTATATCTAATTTTTATTTTTATATACATGTGATGTTGTTCATATGATTTTTAAAGTATTTTCATTCATACTAGCATTCAAATTATACGTACCTGTTTGTTTATAATTACCTGTTTGATCATCACATCCAGCGGATGGTATTTAAATTAAAACTTCGTTTGTTTTATTTCAGGGGATATATTTCAACGGGCTTGCGAGTAATGGTAAGTACTGACAGAAGGAAACCCATTACAAGGCGCAAAACTGGCTGGAATTGCGGTTAAAGGGAAAAATTAACGAATTTATCGGGCACATCGAGCCTTTACTTCAGAAGCGCTACTCTGTTTCTATCTTCTATCTTTTATAGAAAACAACTGACAAACAAGCATCAATTATCCACACGAAAGTACTTTCTACCTGTCTCCTCTGCCTCTACTTGGGCAAACACATCCACTTTGAGGAATTACCATTAGCTATTTCCATTACGGTTTAAAGTGAAATTGAATGAGGAAAATTGGAAAGCTAATGCTAATGAAATAAAACGAGAAAAGTACCCTTAATGTAATAAATAATTGAAATAATTTGTTTTACCTACAGGGAAGTTTCCCGTTGAGGGACATTAATCACTTCCCTGGGAAATGATCGTGACTTGGTCACTTAATGCTGACAGTGTTTTCTAGGTTACCGATAAAAATACATTAAATACCTACATTAAATACATTATTGCTTACTTTCGTTTACTAGAAATCATTTCACAGTGCGATAAATAGTAATATTACTTTATATGGTTGTTGAATAAATGAACTGGTATTTAAAAAATATGTTTTCCAAGTTTTTGAAAAAGCAATAAAATTTTATTCTGGATTTAATAGTATTTTCTTATACGACAAACATATATGAAAAACGTCATTTTTGTAACTATACATTAAAGACAAGAACAAACTCCAATTTTGAAGTGGTAGTGTTACTACCAAAATTAAATAAAAATATAACAATTACAAGCAATGGAAAGAAAACGTACGCGTAAATAAAACTTACTAAGGTAAGGTATGACATACAAAAATAGGATTTTTGGAATAATTTGCCTTAATTAAAATATTCTATACAGGGTTTTTGTTACATTTATGTTTTGACACATAGGCACCTACAGGGTTAGTTTAATAATTTAACATAGAAAACAATATACAGGGTTGGAACGTCCAAGATTTCAAAGCCGAGCATTAAAAGATAAGAAAAGAATAAACTCTGACAGATAGAGGAACTGACAGAGAAATATTATATCCATAGTTGCCAGACTGTCATGTCCTTTTAAAACTTTTAGGATCGTTATTCTCTGTTTTTCATGGGTTGCAATAGATATGTAGGCAGGACGCCCCGCCCATAAATTATAATGCGCACGTGTGAATTGAATTATTATATCGTTATTGGTCTACGGAAAATAAGCACTTGACTATTTCTGAGCGTACGCAGTATCCTCAGAAGTTAAATGTTTGGGTTGGTATTTTAGGCGATTCCATCGTTGGGCCATTTTTTATAAACGGTTCCTTAAATGCCAACAAATATTTAACAAATAAAACAAACTGTTTACGGACATGAACATGAAAGACCATGAAATTTAAATGATTTACGGGCCAGAATTGTACAAGTCCTAAATAATATTTCCCCTAAAGTGTTAGAACGTGTAAGAACTGAGTTTTACGATAGACTAGGTTTTTGCGAAGCACCAAGGGGCGACATTTTTGAACCACTTATTCAATAGGCATTTTTTTTCTTTCGTCTTATAACCGGGTTGATTTATATTTTTATTTTTTATTTTTTATAGAACTTCAATTTTATTTTCTTGCAGACCTGTTAGTTAGTAAGGAATACAAAAATTTTAAAATAAATACAAGTATGTTCATACACTTCTTTTAAGTATATGGGATAATTGTAAGTCAGAATTACGTAAGAATTTCGTTTCATACAGCTAAGTCGATGTACACCTTCATAGCTGCGTAAAAGTACTGAGTCGCACTCACTCAAATTCGGTAGGCGAAGGGCGGTGTCTCTCCACCTCCACATTCCAGTTTCTGTTACGCGCAGGTAACGTTTTACATCATACGTTTCTAATACGTACACAAGCGTGAAACACTGGTGCATCTAACTGTATTTGTCTGTCCTTACTGGTGTCTTTTAACTTATTCTCTTCTACATATGTATCGCCAATATGTAAAGGTGCAATTTCCTAGGGTGTACTTATATACCTAGGTAAGAATTTTAGTAAATTATAAATGTATTATCTTTTAATCTTATTAAAATTAACAACTGAACATCGAAAAGTTAAACCGGTTCAAACATTTTTTAATGGAACACTATGTATGTTTTTTACTTTTCTTATTGTATTGCGCTTTGACGTTTATATATAAAGACACTTTTATTGTTCTGAAAGACCCAACAAAATTTAATTCTTGCTTCGAAATTGATTGTATTTTGACATGAAACAAATTACGAAATAATAAAATTCTTCTATTTTATTCACATATTCTATTTTATTTACAAATTCTATTTATTCATTTCAGAGTTATAACTATCTGGTTTTAGCTACCATCTTGTTTTTTCCCGAACGCTCTTTGTTTCTAAACTTAATAAACATTTTAGGTCAGAAGTTTATATGAACTTTTCTAATTAAAATTAGTGCAGGAATTATCCCTTACAATAGGTACATAGCATTAAGTAACACACTGCCATTGGGTGTTTACGGAATCCTGATCTGGAATGAATTCCTGATCCGCGGTCTCTAGTCCTTAAAGTATGTACGTGTATGTTTGAAATCAGAGGAAAGAGTTCTTGAGAAAAGAAAAACGAATATACCCAGTATTCAGTTTAAAAAAATGATTTCGTTTTGTCACTCTTTGATGTTCACTATTTTGATACTTAGAAGATAATATAGAAAATTTACCAAAATTCTTGAATAAAAGTTTCTATTTAAGAAACGTGAAGCAAAATATGATATACTTAAAGTACATAAAAGTCTTATTCAGTGATAAAAGCTACAAACTATAAACATCAATATTGGTAACGACATAGGTTATAGCTTTCGCGCAATATTTTCGACATTCTAGAAATTTTATGATCTAACTTACATTGAATTGTAATTCTTGCAATATAATAAAGATGCAATAGTCTGTAATTTACTATAAAAGTGTCGTCTAGACGTATTCCAAAAAAATATTTAATTGGTCTATTATAAAACAAAATGTACAAACTAAAACCCTGTTTTTAAAATTGCGTAATTAATGTTTTATTAGATTAGCACATTTATAAATAAAATTAATGCTCAGCGTAGTATTTAATATGTTATTAGTCAATAATAAAAGTAGGTTCTAATTAGAAAATTATAAATATCCCTTTAAAAATAACTCTTTTAAACCAGACTTCTCCTTTACTTTACTAGAATAAAATTTAGTTACATAGATAATAAGCAACAGGTCCAGTTGTTGATTGCTAATAACAATATAATAATAATAATAATAATAATAATAGTGTAATCACAGATCCATTGCTTTGAAATTTGATTGAAAATGACCAAGCCTGTAGGTAACTTTTAATTGAAATCAGTAAAAGCTGAAAGGTGTATTATTATATGTTATGTATTCCATTACTTATTGTAATGGAATCATGCCTAACAGTTTAATTAAATCACTTTCAAACCGAATATTTATATGCCTATAAAAATATATACATACTATATATGTATCTTCACCTTCGATTGGTTATTTTTATAGGAAATCAAGTCCTTATTTCTAATATGATTAATGTCTGTGACGAATTTTTCAAAAAAACTCAAAAACAGATTCATGCCCAACAGCCCATGTAGGATCAGCTTCTTCAATTTATCCATGTTTCAAATTTATATACAAAGCCCTGCAGGTAAAAAAAATGGGGGTTGCTCAGCACTTTTTTGCCAGTGAATATTATTTTTATTGTTTTAGAAACTAAATTGTTTTAATTTCATTTTTTCATTTCATTAACATATTTTGTTTTGTGGGACATGTCATTTTATTTATTGTTGGTCCTAACTCTTGTTGTTGACACACGTAGCTTCTCACTCCCCTAGAAGGTGTTTATGTTAGAAAATTAGTATCTTTAAAATACATTTAATACAATGTAAATATGAATAATTTGCCCATCAGGTGTCTTTAGGTTCTAACGAGACTAAACAACAACTAAGGAGCCTGATTAGAGTTGAGATAAAGGTAAAGTGTAAAGTCTATATATGTAAAAAAAATAGCTGCCAGTAGTATCAGGAGGTTTTTTAAAATCTAGCTCCGTAGAGTTTCCACGTAAGAGTAATTGAATGAAAATTTATGTTTTAAAAAAGAAAACTATAGTTTAATTTAGTGAGACACCTGCTTTCAGTTTGTATGTTCGTTTAGTTTATTGTCCAATAAAATGTTATACAATAACCAATAATGTGGTGTTTTCTAATCAAAATCTCAGTTTCATGTCAAAGTTCTCAGTGCTATATGTTAAAATAAATAAAGCAAATAAAATTATAAAATAAGTAAACTTGCCTAATATTGGATACTTTTTTGCCAGAGTTAATATTAGCTATATGCTAATAGTAAACTCATAATCTTTTACAGTAAAACAAAGGGCAGAATATACAGAACATTGTATTAAAATAAAATTTGCTAATTCCAAAGTTGAAAAGTAAAAATTTAGATTATAAGAAAACATGTAATTAAATACAAATGCAATTGTCTTTCTTGCCTACATTGGCATAATCAGAGTGAATCCACATGAAACATTTTGGATATTGAATCCATTCTTCGCCTGCTCTGTCTTCAGAACAAAGTCTGAAACAAACCGTACATTCTGTGTCCTCCTCTCCAATGTCGCAATCCATGTTAGAATCATCATCTAAAACAAGTTCTTCAGATCGATCATTCAGAATAAATCGCTGGATTGTTGTTTTTTAACTCTCTTTTTACCAAGTTTGCATGTCATTTCTTTCTTGGAAACGCTTTTTTCTTTTTTTTTTTATTTTTTTCTTGAGGAGGCACCGATTTCTTCTCGAGTTTTAATTTCGGGGTTTCTTTTGAAACATTTCTTTCTATTCTGTTTCGCAAGATTCGCGTCTAGGGCATCTTTATATGAGGTGCCGGTAATAAGAGATGCCGAATCTATAAAACAAGAAGAAAGGTCATTGTCGGACTTTACTTTAATATTAGGCAGTTCTATCTGGCAATCCTATCCGGTATTATGCAGTTGCATAGGTATTTTAGGTTATAGAATAGAAAACGGAAATTGGTAATTATTAGCAGATATTAATACATTAGGCTGAACTAGACATGTTATGGAAACTTTTAAGCGGTAGACACAAACTGAGTATTTTACCTGGAAGTCAAAAATTACTTCACAAATGGTATTTGTAAACAAACTTGGACCACAACAAATTTCATTTTCGACTGTGCCTCCATCTATACTACGATAGTTGCATGAAACTGTTATTCTCTGTCAAATATTTAGTTGTAAAAAGAACTGGAGACAAATACATTGTATACAGGAGTGCATATTTCTATTAAACACTACTGTCCGATATTAGGCAACTATTCGATATTTGGCCATTTTACTTTATATGGATGATCTATAAACAATAATTTGTTCTCGATCATTTCATAAAATAGTTAAGATTCATGAAAGTATTCAAAAAGTGTCAGGACTAAAATGCCATCAAATTATTATCTCATTTCTGTAGAATCACCCAGGTGGGTGTAGTTGCACCTTTCCTGCGTCAGTAGCTAGTCGGATATTGTAGTAGAAATTTATACGGATTGTTTCGCATTCCCAAACTTAATCAAATTCATGGTCAAAATCTGATGGTTAGAACTCCAAATAACACCTGCAACGTCCGAAATCTCACCAAATCTGTACCGCCGGTTCTCGCCGATATTTTTGTAGGATTTCTTCAACACTGGATGAAGGGCGTCCAGAATTCAGATGATTTTTGATGATCATTTCCTCTCTTTTGTAACGCGCAGATCGCGCAAAAACGCGAAAAGTTAATTACAACACAGTGCTTCCTCCTGAAAGGCCATTTGAAGCATTGCGTGTGCTTTTGCAGTAGCCTTTTAAAGACGAGACCAAAATCTCAAGCAGATTCACTGTTCGGAATGGTTGGACGTTATAGTTTCGCAAGAAGAGCCTGAAGGCTGGGGTTCGTAAAGTGTGCTACAACGCAGGACCGGCACTATACAACTCAATGTATTACACTATACAATAATGCAACACTATACAATAATGATAATTAAAGTATAAACCGTATTTTTAAGCGCGTTCTAAATTAAATACGCGTGTATTTCTTTCCTGTGCATATGTACGCTACTGAAAGTGTTTGGTAACATATACTGGGACTTTCCCGTGGCGGGAGCGAGGGACGCCTATATGCAATTTATCCATATAGCATCCCGAGCGTTCTGTTGCTCGATTAGTATTAGCTCGACGCGCGACGGACAAACAGTAGAAAAGTTCACCGGGTTTAAAATAATTTTGTGTCGTGAGTGATTAACTAATAAACGTGTGTATACCGGGTGTCTCAGTTGTATTGTTCCAATGGCTGCAACACCTTTCCTTCGCTCAATTGGCCAAGCTGATAGGAAAGCTATTGACCGTAGCTCCGGCAGCACAGCGGTCAAGGGGTAGGTTCCCCCTGGTTATGTAAAACTTTGATTGTGGCTTTGGGCGCCAGATATTTTTTATATAAAAATACCAAAATGTAGTATAAAATAACCAAAGATTTGAAAACTTTCTTGATATACCCTTAGAAAGAATAAAAGTCCAAATTAAAACAATAACAACTATATTAAAATAAAAAAATTATACAATCTGTTAAATTGACCCACTAGGTTAAATAAAAATTTGAAGCACTGATTTTACAATATTACTTGGACCGGCAGAGTACAACGAAACGGTCTTACGTAAGCCCAGAGGAGAGTGGCTTCCGGAGGTAGAGAATTCCTGGAGTTGCTACCAGCAGTACTGCGGTGACTTTTAGACTTTCCTCCTCCTTGTACGCCACAGGTCGAAGTGTTCGTTCCCTGGTTGATGGCCGTTTGTCCAGAAGTTGTTACATACAAAAGTGAAACAAACAGAATCAGTGTTGTTCTACTGAGAGTTCGAAAACAGTGGGTATCTGTTAATTTGAAGTTATATAAACCAAAGCATAATTAATACTACTAAATTCCAGGACTCAGGTAAATTAATTAATCTAAATTTTGCTACAATATGACCCAAAAGAAAAGTTAACTAAAACAAAACCTCTAATTAAGCTGCGACTTCAAGTTTCAGCCACGCCACTGTTTGCGTTAAGTAGAGCAATTAAAAATCAAGAAAAACCATAAAAAAAATCAGACAGTTAACACTTGCGGCTTCACGGTACGGCAAACTAAAGAAAAATCTAAAGAAAAATTAGCACTTTCGTCAGCGACGAACAGCGACAGTTGTGGGCACCTGTAGATACCAAATTGAACGAGCGGCAATTGCTCGAGGTCCGTGAGGTTTCAACAAATTATTACTACTAAATAGAAAATTAAAACTCACTTACCTCGAGCAAAATTTTGCAGGTGCAGGTTGCCATGCTCGTTCGTCCCCTTTTACAGTGTCAAATCAAATTTGGTCAACGACCACGAAAACTCGTCCTTCGACTGCAGAAAAGGTTTGGTAGGGTCTCTATTTAATTTGCCACACAGCTATCTTCTCCCAAGCTGGGAATACCTAGAACATACAGAAACCGCAGGGTCTGCTTTCTAACAAAACGATAATTTCGATTCCTTACTGGAATCGATCGATAAATTCCAGGGTAGGTGAATCTAACCTATCCTGGACACACGTGCTATTTTCCTTACTAAACCAAAAATACTTTACGGAATGCAAAAATACGCATTCAGCAACGATAACTGAAATATTAGAATATATAAATTAAGCAGAAAACATTAAATGCAAAAGTGATTGCAAAGATATCAACAAATTTAATTAATGAATTGCTCCACTTACCACACGTGGACTAAACTGAAGTCTCGCTTATCACAACCGCTAAGTTAAGAAGATAGGTCAAGAAGAAGGGACGCTCCTTCTATCGATCCGTTTTTATTCGTTTCCAATAACACAAAAAATTATCGAATATCTGTCAACCAGTCACCACTGATATCGTAGAACGGCATTAGTTATTAGTTGCGTTCGTTTAACATTCTGCGAGGTGCGTTCGTTTCACTTAGGGGTCAACTGGTTGAGGTGTGATTTTACCAATTAATGACATAAAAATAAGAATGTGATGGGATTTAAAATAAATACCGTTACATGGCATATCTTCGTTACTTAATAAGATATAAATTTGAAATTTGGGGCATCTAATTTACACCTAAAGTTCTTTACATAGAGCATAATATTAAAATTCTGCCACTTCCGGTTTAACCGGAAACGACTCTAAGTTTCTTATTTGAAATGACACCCTGTATATTTTTTCGTAACACCCTGTAAATTTTAATTTTACGCAAAATTCCCTTTCCAATGATGTATCTCACTTTGTATTTTGGATTTAAAGAAGGAAGCAAAGTCGAATTTTAAAAATTTAAAAAAATGATCGAAACTAAATCGATCAACCCAGGAAAACTAAAGCAGGCTTTGAAAATATTTGAATAATTGTTAACTGTTTAACTTTGACAGTTTATAAAGTTATTAATTCGTATTAAAACTTAACATTGCTTGGAACAAAAGTGGTATTAATATTGAATAACGACAATTTTTCAATTGTAGAAAAGTTAGATATGATCCTAATTTATGGGGAATGTAGGAAAAATAGGCGTGATGCGTTACGTATTTATAGAGAGAGATATCCTGACAGACGTATGCCAAGTGATATGTATTTTACCTGTTTGGCTTCAAATTTAGCCACATGTGGGGAATTCTCAAAAAAAAAACTGTTTGTAAAAGAAAGACTGCTACTGACGAAGAGCATCGTGTTGGTGTTTTGGGAAGTGTGTTTAATGATCCACATATTTCAATTCAACAAATTGAATCAGAATGCGTTATTTCTCGTTCTTCTATTCAGCGAAGAACCTAACATCCGCCAAGATACGACCTTTTAAAATCCATCTGCATCAAGGATTAGAACCAGGAGATTATAAGAGAAGAATGGGGTTTCTTGCATGGCTAGCGACTGCTGATGAAGATAGCAATATTACCTCAATATTATGGACAGATGAAAGTCGTTTTCAGAATAATGGAACTATAACTCGGCACAATTGTCATAATGGGTCTGAGGATAATCCTCATTGGATGAGAGAGACTAATTTTCAAATAATTTGGGGAATTAATGTGGGTGTGGCATGATGGACTTAACGCCGATGGATTATTTTCTCTGGGGGTATTTAAAGGATAGGTATACCAGACGCCTCTTACATATTTAGAAGACCAAAAAATAGAATTAGAAATTAATGCGAAGCTCTTAATCTCCAGTTATTAAGAAGTGTTACCACTAGTGAACTTTTGCATCGAGCCGAATTTTGCGTTGAATTAAATGGACAATACATTGAACATTTTCTTTAGCATAATTTCTGGTACTCATGGTTATTGTGTCAATTAGATATTCGTAAGTCACGTTCTCGTAAAAATAAAATTAGTGTTGTAATATTTCCTTGTAATTTTTTAACATAGGTACCTATTTTTCTATTATTTGACTCTCAACAAAATATTTGTAAATCACCCTTATCCAAGTAACTATTCTTTTTTGACAGATGTCTTAAACATGCATGTCATGAAAAGTATATATTAGCAACTTTATAATTTAAATCCACATACTTTATAAGTAAAGCACATTATTTTCATAAATTTCGACGAAATCTATTTTAAAATCTTTAAAACTCGATTTTGCTTCGTTTCTCAAATCCAAAATACAAAGTGTGATACATAATTGGAAAAGGAATTTTGCGTAGAATTCAAATTCAAAATATACAGGGTGTCATTTGAAATAAGAAAATTAGGGTCGTTTCCGGTTAATCCGGAAGTGGTAGAATATTAATATTAGGCTCTATGTAAAGAACTTTAGGTGTAAATTAGATGCCCCAAATTTCAAATTTATATCTTATTAACTAAAGGAGATATGCCATTGGAACAATACAACTGAGACACCCTGTATACATATTTTGCACCGTGTATGTATTTATTTGAGAGTCCGTGTAGTGTATTTACGTATTATTCGATTTTGTGTGGATTTTTGCAATAATGGTTACCATTTGTGAATATACTGAAAAAGATGATTGAAAATCACGAGGATTTTACAATAACAAAATATTTGTTTGGTTTTTTTTGTTTGATTTTTGCATAACGTTTTGCGCCTTTCGGAAAACGTAGTCGACAATATTCACATAAACTTTATTTTGCCAAATATGTATCCGATTTTCCACTGCCGTAGCCATACATTGCATAAAACATATTTACATAAGACGTATCAACATGTTACGGGAAGTATCAAAGACGACATAAGCAATAAATTTCTGTGCCTGACAGTGGACGAAACAACAGATTTTTGCGATAATAATGTCGTTAACGTTCTGATATGAATTTTAGTTGTTTCAGATATTTCGCCCCCGATATTGATAGTTAGTAAACGGGTTTTTCAAACAACAGCTAAAAGTATAGAAATAGTAGTAACACATGCATTGCCCTCTGTAGATGTAAAAAGTAATAATGTACTGATGTTAGTGACAAAATACAACTGTTAGTGACACAAACAACTGTGCGAAATTCGTGAAAATAATGTGCGTGGTGTGTAATCCTGTGTTCATGTGAACTATTTTGACTTTGCGCCTTTAACTTCAGTAGATGTGGAACGCCAACGACAGTCGGTGTTTCTAAATGACATAAGCGATGTATGTATATATGGTCCGATACCCACCAGTCCACTTTTTGCTCTGATAAACAAAGACAGATGTTACAGTTCAGTGAACCGTGGCAACAAATTAAGTATAAACAGTGTAAGTGTGTATGTGAGTTAGAATTTAGTTTTACTCTTCCCCTGAAGATGCCAACTTAGTTTTTAATGTTTCGTGGAAAACGCCAAGTGTTTTGTTTTTACGCCGAAGGTTCCAGTACCCACTACAGGGTATTTATTCTTCTGCCAGAACCCTTTCTTGACAAAGTGTTCAAGACGATTATGTTAAATTATTTAAAATCCTTCCGAGCCTTCAAAATATATATCTTGTTTCCAGTACTTTTTCTTTGCAACCGTTTTGTTCTTTATAGATACGCAAAAAGGACATACGTCATATGTCGTTAATGCCATAAAAGAGACGTACATAATGGATTTTTTTTTCGCTGATTGCAATGAAATAAAGACCCATACGCATTAGCGACAACGAAATACAAAGCGCTAACTACGTCATGTCGCCTTAATTCGCACGGGCTTTTGTAAAACGTAAATTGGATTTTTTTATTCTGCTGGATTTATAGAATTCTTTCTATGGGTCATGAAAAGTTCTTTTTATAATCTTTATCAGTAGCAATATATTCACGTAATGACGTGATGTGATAAAACTGGTATAAAATACGTTATTGACATATTTCTAATTGGCGAATAGCAATTTATTTCCATTGAAAGTCTGAAAAACGTTTTCACTTCCATATTCACATAACGAATGTTATATCATATACAGGGTGTTTCTAAAGAAAGTAGCATAAATGATACCAGTAAATCTGGAGGTCAAAGTAAGTCGATTGAATTAAACATATAATATCTTAGTCACATATTGCACTCCTGGTGAGATAAAGAGCCATAAAGGTTTTCAAGCCAACATACATTTTTAGTAATAAATCAGGAATGCAAAATCGTAGTAAGTTTATATTTGGTATGTGTACTTAGCAGTAAGTGGGTATTCCAATGTGAAAACAAATACATTTGGTTACTGGATTTTAGGTTGTGTGTCAAAAACATCCGAGATTATTTGAATCGCTGAGTGCAGAAATGGCATGAATCCATGATTTCAAATTTTACAGTAGACCGAAAAAACTATCTAAAACTCGCACTTTCAGGAACTGAATATTTACTCTTTGCACAAAGTCTTCTAATCGTTCTGGATCATTGCTTTCAAAAAATCAAACGAAATCGACGATTAGATTCCTGTGAAATTGAAATTGAAATTTTCGTACTCATGCCCTTTCTGCACTCACTGTGATAAACGTTGACAATCGACGGGCAGAATTTGAAAACAGTACATCATTAAGAGAGAAAACGTATGTATTTCGTACGGCCTATATAATAAAAAATTATTCTCAATAAAGAAGTAAAATGGAAGTCCAGAACCAATCAATCAATATCTGCTCTAAAATAAATTACGCAGTTTTTTGCTGTCGTTTTTTGTCGCCTTCGCCATCGATGCTTACTTCATCAACTGGCTCAGAAATGGGCCACTCCAAAATACTTTCATAAAAGCTAATGTACGGTTGCTCTATGTATGGCATCATTTGTCGGATATTTTGAAGTTTTTTCAGTTTTATTGGAACCTTGCCGCTTGCGTATGCCTTGGCCGTAGGAAGCTGGATTGAATCCATTTTTCCTGGTTTTGAAAGTCTGAATGAGATGGTTGCAAGCTCATTCATAAAAGTTTGTGCTTCAGCCAGCCCAATGTTGTCGGAAGAATACTTGAATGCCATGTAGACAGATGTTTGAAAAGCCACTTTTTGTTCTCTAGGAACCCTTCCATAAGAGTCCGTGGAAAGACAAGTTTTTTTAAAATACTGGGGTCACTAACTGTCAAAATCAAAAACTTCTTCAGTTTGCAGAGTGCTGACTTCAAAATTGTTGCTCGCGAATTTTATTATATCGATGTATTGATAAGGGACATGCACACGATCATGTTTCCGAATTTGTCTTTTGATGACGCCGAAACTGCTATCATTTGGCAAGAATGAATGCCCACGTACGGGATAATAATGGTGGATGGTTTGAAAACGACGTAAGGTAACTAATGTAAGGTGGGCTACAAACTGACAAACCCACAGTTAGAATGAACCCAAGTCTTATGAACTAACAATGTAAACAAATTGACAGCTGACAGATAGAGAATATTGTACTGTGACCTAAGCCGAGAACGAATGACGTCAGGGTTGAGCGGGCAGGCTGTTGGATGCAGAAAGGTCATGAGTCGGAAAATTCATGCCTTTTCTGCTCTCAGCGCTATTATACCTCGCTCAGTAAACACGGTTCTAGGCGCCAGACTCATGATCTTTTACCACACAATGCGTGTTCAGTCCATTTCCATCCATCGCTGTAAACAAATGAATATCGATAAATTGTGGACTCATGCCCTTTCTGTACTCAGCGATTCATTTGTTAGTCAGACTATCTGTAATCGGAAACGTTCGATAACGAAATAGTTTTGAAAAATATGAAGTGTCATCTTCAGACACTCCAAGACTATTTCTTTTATATTTGCCTATTATTTGAAATCGTGTTGAAAAGAAAAAAATAACCGACATACGAATAACTTAAAAATACGGTTTATTGAGAAATAAAACCAGAGTTTTTTCTGTCGTTTTTTGTGTACGTATGTATATTAACATTTACACATTTAACCCAATTAATACATGCGCCTCAATCCGTTGAAATCGAAATTGAAGCCTATATAAAGACTTCTATTATTTCATTTAAGGAACACATTTATCATTATAAAATGGAAAATAGGAGGCGTTATAAATTATGTACTGAAAAAACGCTTTGCGTGCGCGACTTGTATAATGGAAGGTTTGCTGACTTCCTTTCGTTCTTTCTTTTTACACTTCTTTCTACACCTTTGGTAAAATAATTTATTTTCGGTATTTACTAACGAAATACAAAAAAAATAACGGCTACAGGGGTTCGCACTACTGACTGCTCAATTTAACCAAAACATTAATGGAAATGTTTAAAATCATTGTTAATAATATAATGTGGTAAATATAATAAAAACAGTAAAAAGAGTTTTTTTCCTCATTTTTTCTCTCCATTGCAGTTTATTGGCTTATTTGTATGCAACTCCTATATTACTCCAACCAATTCTGTATACTCTTTTTATACAAAAGACTGTACAGATCCACAGAATAAGTGCTGTATGTTTTATCTTTGGGGGATACAAAGGTAAAGGCCACCTTTGTATCCCCAAAGGTTTCTTGTCCCCACATCACATCTTGTGATCTGGTGCCCCACAGTCTGATAAAATAGATCTGCATTGTAGGCATATCCCCATTTTGGTTATAAGACCTTTAACAGATACATTTCTACCCGCATCTATTCTTACCTATTAAGTTTGAGGAGGCTTTAGCTCTTTTAGCGCATATATCCTTTATAAGGGCCTTGTTTTGTGCTGGTTTGGGAGTATTACTGCAATATGTACTTGATGCAAAATAAAAAAAAGATGCACATCAAACACGTGTTTAAGTTTTAAAGCGCACTGATGCCGGATTTTTATAAAATTATTCAGTACCTATTTAGAAATAATTTTGACTAGCATCTGGATGGATTCTTTTGTGTTTGTTTATTATTAAATAAGGTATTCTTTCAACATTAAAAGAGAAATAATTTTAAAGATTTATGTACTCTAAAAGACATTGATTGGTGCATACATATGCAAGTAGAAAAAAGAGCAGGAAAACTTGGTATTAAAAGTTAGTAATGATTTTCTTTAATAGGAGGAAAAATTAGTAGAAAAAGGCACATGGAAGTTTTGAAATTTAAAAACATATATAAAAAGTATTAAAAGATTTTGTTAAAGAACTGGTTTGACAATTCGCAAACGGAAGTTAGACAACTATAACAATTCGACTTCTACAATAATCATTTTTCAATTCAAATAAAAGTTTGAGTCTCAAAAAAGACACAAACCGCTATTAAGGCCAATGTAAGGTTCAGATAATTTCAAACTGTCAACAAAAAAGTCAAGTAAAACAACACGAAATCTTCCGATCTGCTGCCAACTGCATCACAACGAATATCAAACACGGAATTTGAAATTCAAGAAAACACCTCATTATAGTTTTTATTTCAATATAATTGAGTGGTGGTATCACTGCACACATTTAATAGCAGCGTCGGTGACGTGTATCGGTTTTTATTTTGTACAAAGTATACTCGTATATATTGGAATTGTACCCATTTTTTTATTTGTCCTCTCGGACCGTGGTTTTTGTTATGCCGGCCTGATCCCCGGCTAACATATTTAGTCGATGAACCTCTCCTTGCAAATACGTCATAATGTTTGTTTTCAGAGATGCCGCTTCAACTTGGTACCAACAGTAGTTTTAATGTAATTTCATTACCAGTCTAGATATTACCTTGCAACTGTTCACAACTGCAAGGGCTGTCTAGCTATCTGTTATTATGTTTATTCTGTTTGTCAAGTTCTTTGGTTCTTTATCCTTGCACACTCTAGGATAGCGTATACCTCCGCCTGAAAGCCCGATGTGTGTTTTCCAAGAACAAAGAGCATCTTGCACAATAAGCATTGATTTATATCACAAAATCATAGTAATAATTTGTAAAACACAGGTTAGGTATGAAAAATCAAATCACTTTTAACTAACATAATTTAGTTAAATAAATACAAATACTGATTAAGCACTACATTAACAAACACTAATTTATTTATGTACAATTTATATTCGAATGTTTACGAAGCTGGCGACGACATAAATTTATTTCAAAGGCTGAGTCCCTTGCCGTGGCTACGGTTATTTTATTCCAAGCGGCCAAGCTCTCGATCATTCGGGGTCATTCTCAATGCACCCAGAAAAATTGGCCGCCTTCGAAATGGGCCGCTTCGCGATGAGTCATTCTTGTCTTGTTAAGCTGACCGGGCGGTGAATCATGCTCTTTACGATTTCGCCACAATTGTCAAAGGTATTACGCAGTCCATGTGACATTGTGTATGGTTAGTAAGCCAGAAAAAACAGACATCGACCTGGAAGGAAATTGTATCAGGGTAAATTTTTAGTACATTCATATTGTATTGGGGTATTTGGGTTCTAACTAATATAGGAGAGTCAAAAGGTCACGAACACGGTTTTTCGTGAATATCTTAAAGATAATTAACTTCAAAAATATTTTTTAACTTTTTAAATTAAGTTTTCGAAACGCGAAACATGTTACGCTTGTTTGTACAAGAAAGTGTAACGGTTACAGAGGACAACCATATTTGGAAATGTATTGTAACCGAAGGCAATCAGATTTTAAAATTAAATTTATATTTGTTATTTTTAAAAACCTTTTGGAAATGTTATGACGCTGAAAAACTACAAGAAAGTTTGATAGAAATGGATCAATGGGTACATTTTTTTACCATGATTCATTAAATCGGTTGCACTAAGTTTTAAACGTAAATATCTCGAAAACGGTTTATCGCAGCAGAATTATAAATGTGTTTTATTTACGAAACTTGTAAATAAAATAATAACTCTGAGACCTTGTCTTGGTTACTATTTGGACTAAGGTAAGTTTGTTTAAATCGAAATCATAGGACACTCTGTATCTTTATTTGCAGTCTAACTCTCTCCGGATTTTTTTTTTAATTTAAGTATACGCTTTAAAGTGAACTTGAGATTTATTGAGACATTTAACTGGTGAATAAAAGAATGCTGGAAGGGATGAGTTTGCAGAATAAATCAGAATTTTCAATATAAAATTTAATACATACATGTTGAGCAGATTTTAATATCCTGGCTGCTGTCAACTCATTCCACACCGTGAGAGGGTAACTGAAAGAGAAAAATAATATTAAAACAGAAGAAAAACATACGTAGGAGTTTGTTTATAAGAGAATACTTATTTCAACCTCGTTATTTTTTGCTTCCTAGAGGAAACGCGGTGTAGGATGAAATGTTTCACCTGTTCACAGTAAATTCGTTATTATGAATTTTTGGAGCAGTGTGTTTCAAATATGTCTTATACAGTGTTTCCCAATTAGTACGCATGATAGAGAAAATGTTTATATCTATGTAGTTAAAAACTTATTTTAGAAAAACGATAATTTTTAAGATTGACAATTAAAAAAAAATAAAAAAATAGTTATTTGTAAAACTTTCAAAAATGAGTATTAATAAAAGCTGACAAACTTTCCATTATAGACTTACACGTATGAAGTTTGATGTCAATAAAATTTGTCCAGAATTTTATTTTGGACCTAGGTATGTAACAACCTTGATGTCGATATTCCGCAATTTAGTATTTTCTATTTGTTTTTAATTCTGAATCATATTTGATCATACATTTTTTTGATATAATTATTTAATATTTTTTGGTTCAACATAAAATTCTGAACAATTTTTCCTGGGCAACTTCCAAACTCTTTGTGGGCAATTCCCTGGCTATCAAAGAAGCAAATCAGCATGCATTTAATCGTCGTCTTGCTCATTCCTGATTTTTTGTGTCTTGGAGAGCTTGAAGTGTACCATTCCATGCTTTGGCGCTTGGTTTCCGAGTCGTACTCAAACACTCAAGTCTCATCACCAGTAATGAGACGTTCCATAAAATGGGGATCATTTTCAACCGATTCCAAAAAAAAAAACTGTTCTTTTATTCCTGCGAAAGGTTTTTTGGAACTATTTTTGCGCAGATTTTTTTAATCCTCAATTCGTCAGTCAAAATCTGATGAACAGTGGTGTGATTCAAATTGAACCCTTCCCCGATCATTCTTGTCGTCAACCGAAGATCTGAACGCACAAGATAACATGTTCTATCGACATTTTCATCGGTTGTTGAAGATGAAGACCTTCCGCTGCGTGGTTCATCTCCAATCGACTCTCTTCTTTTACTTCATTCCTGAGAATGCCACCGAAAACCTGGACTCTTGAAAAAACACTGTAGGCGTGTTGAAGTTTTGCAAAAGCAACACCTGATAGCAGACCGTTGCAAAAAATTAGTGTCACTCATTTTTAAAACGCACTAGAAAAAAAAAACGGTTTACGAAAACAGTCGAGAAGAACAAACAGATGATTCTAACAAGTTCAAACTTGTACTGAAGGTGCATTATACATATGTTAACCTACCGCCCTTCCAAGTCCCGTCTCCGCACTGTTGCTAGATCGGGCGCTACGTTGCCAGTCTCATTACTTAATTTACACACGTCGTATATTGCGCATAGTATGAAAGGCAGATTACTGTAGTGACCCTGCTTAGTCCTGCCCTTTGGACGCGACACAGAAACAGGGTAATAAATAAAAATCGAGGAATGTATATGAGAGACAGACGAGTTTTCGAAATCCCATAGTGACAGATGATTCTTGTTATTTTTCTTCCGCATTCTTTGGGGTTTTCTTCGCTATTATAACGCCGCGTCGGCCGGCCGACATCCAGGACGCTTTTATTAGGTAAGCTACAGTGTTCTTCCGATCACCGATTCAATATGTTTTATTTGTTTCAATACCCTATATGATTAGGAATAATTTACTTA